>CAUYUJ010015294.1:125000-185000 GCA_963575745.1 Prorocentrum cordatum
TTGCTCGGGAAACCAAATACGTACTCAAGTAACACGTCGGACTGGTTGAAATGGACATTTGTCTTCAAAACCTACATCGGAGCGTTGGACTGGGAACTATCCGACAGCATGGAGGTAGCCGGGTTACAAGCGAACGCGATTCCAGTTGATCAGCTGAACGAAGCTCGACGTGGACACAACAGAAAGTTAGCATGTATTCATTCTCAGATTATCAGTGGGGTTCTTTGCAACTGGTTATGCATGTACCACCAGGTCATGGATTGGAAACGTGGCGATTGCTGGTTAAACAACTAGAACCGACCGACAAGAGCAGCCAAAGTCACGCAATTGATGAGAACACGGCAAGGGAACAAGCAGAGGCGATTCAAAAGGTAAGGCGAGCAAGGGTAAGGACGGTGGCAAAAGCAAGGCGCAAGGAAGTAAAGGTCACGGGTATCGAGATACATGCCACAGTTGCGGTCAAAGAAGTCACAGTGCTCGAAATTGCCGGTTTGCTCCAACGACTCATCAAGATATTTCCAACGGCCAGCAACATTTAATGCAGAACGATTCCCACCAGTCGACCCGGCGAGTATCACGTGATATAGGAGTTGTCACTGGGATAGTGCAATGGAATGAGATCTTCACGATCAGCAGTACAGACATCATGTTGGTCTCAGGTTCGGACGAAGACCCCTTGTTCGACGGTGGAGCTTGTACACACGTGGCCCCCAAAGAGTATGCGAGGCACGTGGAGCTCACAAGCCTCGCCCCAGTGCCAGAGTTGTAGCTTCAAGAAGTATTTTCGCTCCCCCCCTTACTTTTGCTCCGAATGAAAAACAATCCCGTGGGTGATTTTAGTGGAATGATATTGTTAGCACCGCGCAAACAACAAAAAAACACCATCCGCCCACCCCAAGCTCGTTTTCAAAATCTGGTTTTCGCTTTGGCGCCGCGCACACTCACTGAAACAGTTGCACGAGTTTCGCGGATTGAGGGCGACTCGGTTTCAAATCTAGGTCTCGCCTCAGCGCCGCCCGCCTTCGCTTTCCTAGATGTGCATGGGTTTCACGGATTCATTTTTTTTGGGGGGGGGAGTTCTCTTCAGCTAGCTCTGACCTTAGCGCCGCGCGCGCTCGCGTTAAACAATTGCAGGGGTTTCACGGATTGAGGGCGGCTCGGTTTCAACATCTAACTCTCGCCTCAACGCCGCGTATATTCGTATTCACAAAGGTGCACGAGTTTCGCGGCTTGAAGGTGTCGGTTTTTTGTCTTATGAAATATAGCTCTCGCCTAAGTGCCGCGCGCACTCGCTGCAAACATTTGCATGAATTTCACGGGTTGAAGGCGGCTCGGTTTCAAAATGTAGCTCCCGCCTCAACGCAGCGCACATTCGTATTTGAAAACGTGCTCGACTTTCACAGATTGAAGGCGGTTCGGTTTCAAAATCTAACTCTCGCCGTGGCGCCGCGTACCGTTCTTGTTGTAAAAAAACAAAAGTGCACGGGTTTCACGGATTGAACGAGGTTCGGTTTCAAAATCTAGCTCTCGCTTCATCGGCGCGCGCATTCGCCTTCTGAAAAGTGCACGACGGACAGAAGGCGGCTCGATTTCAAAATCTAGCTCTCCTTAGCGCCGCGCACACTCGTTATTACAACTAGCACCAATTTCACGGATTAAAGGCGGCCCGGATTCAAGAGAAATGGCTCTCGCCTCAGCAACGCGCATTTTCGCGATCAAACTTTGCACGAACTTCACGGATTGAGGGCGGTTCGGTTTCAAAATCTAACTCTCGCCTTAGCGCCGCGCGCACTCGTTATTACAACTAGCACCAATTTCCTGGATTGAAGGCGGCTCGGATTCAAGTAAAATGGCTCTCGCCTCAGCGACGCGCACATTCGCTATCAAACTTTGCACGATTTTCACGGGGTGAAGGCGGTTCGGTTTAAAAATCGTTCTCTCGCCTCAGCGCCGCGCACATCGTTTTTTTGGGTTTGTTGCCGTTTCTCTCTCTCTCTCTCTCTTTCTCTCTCTCTCTCTCTTTTTTTTTTTTTTTTTTTTTTTTTTTTTTTTTTTGTTTTTTTTGTTTTTTTTTGTTTTTTTTTCTTTCTTTCTTTTATAATGTGCACGAGTTTCACGGATTGAAGGCGGCTCGGTTTCAACTGTGCGCGACTTTCACGGATTGACTGCGGCCCGGTTCAAAAATCTAACTCTCGCCTTAGCGCCGCGCGCATTCGCTTTTGAAATTTATCGCGAGTTTCACGGATTGCGGGGGGTTTGGTCTCAAAATGTGGCTCTCGCCTTAGCGCCGCGCGCATCCGCCATGAACGCGTGCGCGAGTTGCACTGATTGAGGGCGGCTCGGTTTGAAAATGTGGCTTCCCCCTTAGCGCCGTTATATGCATGTGTATGACTAAAGGGCAGGTTTTAATACATATGATTTTTTAAAATATAGGATTTTTAAAACATGATTATGTTATGAATAAATTAATGCATGAACTCATCCTTGTATTTATTACCCAACCCTTGATTCTTGATACATGGTCCGCGCGCGGAGCATGTATTAAAACAGGCGCTGTGTACGGCTGAGCGCTGCAAGCCTTCCCCCTGCCCCCGTTCTCCTCCTCCAAGTCCTCCTCCTTCTCCCCGCTCTCCCCCCCTCCTCTTCCCCCCCCCTCTCCCTTCTCCTGGTTGCGTCGCTGACAGTGTTGCGCTGAATTCATTGAAGGCGTCTTGCGCGCTTCCTGAGAGCATTCTTGCAAACATAAATCAAATCTGATCTCGCGGTGGCCCGGCCTCGCCACTCAGCGCCTCTGTGATCTGACGCCGCCGCTGACGGATCGCTCTCCCACGAGCGCTCACAGATGTTGCGGTCGCCAGGGTTAAGCCTTTTCGGGCGCCCGGTGCCTGGGGGCATGAGCTGCTGACCCAGCTCTCTTCATCTCAGTCCCAGGGGCGTCGAGGTGAGGAATCTCGAGCGGCGTCTCAGTGCTGGCAGCATCAGGGTGCTGCTGCGCGCCGGCGCGAAACTGATCTGAAACCGCCAGTTTTGCATCTCCTTCTCCCGCGTGTGCTCGCTGATGCTGTGGTCGTCTGGGCCTGGCGTTTTTGGGCACCTGGCGCCTGGGGCCAATAGCTGCTGGTAGTGCTTATTCTTTTCGCCGCGCGCGAGCCGGTATTGCGGTGGATCTCCCCCCGGGCCCAATTCTCGTCGGTCTTGGGGGCGCCGGGCCGACAGACCTTGAGCGGCGTTTCAGTGCTGGAAGCGCGCGGGTGCCGCGGCGCGCTGAATCCCCAACTGGGCCAAGGCATGCTGACTGGCACCTGTTTCATCTCAATGCCTGGCGGGGCCTGCGCATGCTTGGCTCGCGCCGGTGCTGATTCAGACGCCAAGTCTGACGCGGCGCGCGCAATGAAATCCTCCTTTCTCCACTTCCCCAGAACCGTGGGCCTGTCGAGAGCCCAAAGCTTCTTTTCTCTTTCTGCCCCACGCACCCGCCTTTTGTGATTCTTTTTGTCACCCTTAATATGGAAAATTAATTTTCGTCGGCCGTCCTAAAGGTGTGGCCCGTCAGGGGGGCGCGCCCGCCCCGCGCGGGGCGATGTCTCTAGCTCCGCGGAACCGCGAACAGACATGTCCCCGCCCGCGAGGAATCGCAAAGAGCGCGGGAAGATAACCGATTTCCGCCACCCGACGAAGCGGTGTAAATATCGAGGACATTGTACATAAGAAGAAGACTAATAACATAAGTGTACCTAGAAGTCATAATAGTAGTAGTGGTAGTAGTAGTAGTAGTAGTAGTAGCAGTAGTAGTAGTAGCAGTAGTAATAGTAGTAGTAGTAGTAGTAGAAGTAGTAGTAGTAGTAGTAGTAGTAGTAGTAGTAGTAGTCGTAGTGGTGGTGGTAGTAGTAGTCGTAGTAGTAGTAGTAGTAGTCGTAGTAGTAGTAGTAGTAGTAGTAGTAGTAGTAGTAGTAGTAGTCGTAGTCGTAGTCGTAGTCGTAGTAGTAGTAGTAGTAGTAGTAGTAGTAGTAGTAGTAGTAGTAGTAGTAGTAGTAGTAGTAGTAGTAGTAGTAGTAGTAGTAGTAGTAGTAGTAGTAGTAGTAGTAGTAGTATTATTATTATTAGTAGTAGTAGTAGTCATAGTAGTAGTAGTCGTAGTAGTAGTCGTAGTCGTAGTAGTAGTAGTAGTAGTAGTAGTAGTAGTAGTAGTCGTAGTAGTAGTAGTAGTAGTAGTAGTAGTAGTAGTAGTAGTAGTAGTAGTAGTAGTAGTAGTAGTAGTAGTAGTAGTAGTAGTAGTAGTCGTAATCATAATAGCAAGTGTGATCAAATATGTCATGCCATCGTAGTAATGTAATGCTGGTGGCTTATGTATGATTTCGGTAGACAGATTCATACTACTGTCAGTAGTAGCGCTGGTCTTAAGCGGCGCAACATTGGAATCCTTCGAGAGGAGCTTGAATCCGAACATTCCTGTCTCCCTTTTTGAATTGCGCCCGCCCTATGCGATTCTTAGTTGCACCCTTAATGGGAAATTGCTTTCCGTCAGCCGCCCTAAGGGGATGGCGGTCCATCCTGGGGCGTTGCGCCCGCCCCGCGCGGAGCGATCTCTGGTGCCGCGGAACCGCGGAAATAAATATTCCCGCCTGCGAGACGTTGTGAGAGCGCGGAAAGATCATCGACTTCCGCCATCTGACGAAGCGATGTTAGTATTTCTAATCAATATAACACTAATAAGGATAACACAACACATATTTTTAAAAAGTGATAGTAGTAGTAATCAAGTCCTGGGGTTGATGTTGTACTCCCGGGGCCCGAAAACGGGCCCCTTGGAGCCGAAAACTGCGAACAAATTCTCGAACTCCGAACCCCGAATCTCTACCAAAAACCTACGAACAATTTCAAGAAGAACCGACGGCGACGACGACGCCCACGATGACGACGACGGCAAGGGGCAAGGCGTGGATCGTCGCCCCCCCGAAACAAATGTTCCCGGAGGTCCCTCCGGGAACATCTCCCGGAACCGCCCAAGCCCGAGAGGTTTGCGCGACGGCGTCTGCGTAGCGCGGCGTGAACGCAACTTGACGGAGGGGGCGGGGGTGGCGCTCGTGTTGGGGCCTCTTGAGGTCTTTTGGGGGCCTCTTGGGGACTGGGGGCCTCCTTGGCGCGTCTTGGGACTCTCTCGGGGCCTTCTGGGAAGCTTTCAGGGCGGGAAGATTAAATTTTGCCTTTTTGTTCCCCTCGTGGGCCCCTCTGGAAGCCTTCTCGAGGCCCTCTTGGGCTTTCTAGGGCCCTCTGGGGCGCCTCTTGGGCTGTCTTGGGGCTGTCCAGGGTCCTCCTCCTGCTCCTGCTCCTCCTCCTCCTCCTCCTCCTCCTCCTCCTCCTCCTCCTCCTCCTCCTCCTCCTCCTCCTCCTCCTCCCCCCTCCTCCCCCCCCCCCTCCCCCTCCCCCCCCTCCCCCTCCCCCTCCCCCTCCCTCTTCGCTGCCCCTCCCTCTTCGCTGCCCCACGGCCCAATCCCGAGGCGCCTGGGGAGCGCACGGGAGGACTGTCTCAAGCTGGCGGCTGGAAGAGTCGGACCTGTCGGGCGTGAGCTGGGGTGAGGCGGGCCCTGGGGTCGAGGGCAGGGAGGAGGCGGACTGAGGAAGGAGAGGAGCGAGGCTTGAACGAGGAGGGATGGGGGAGGAGGACTGCTGGATGATGGAGGATGAGGGATACCTCGGGGAGGAGGGAGGAGGGAGGGAGGAGGAGTAAGGGGAGAAGGGGAGAAAAGGACAAGAAGACAAGGAGAAGAGATAGTACACTCCATCGCTTGACCAAGGCCTGCCGATCGTGTCGGTCGGCTGGGATATGTTCACACGGCGACCGTTATTGCCTCACGGGTTCCCCGCGCGAGCAGCGCGGTCCTGCGCGCATCGCCGCCGTGGGATGTCTAGGCAAGACGAGGGGAGAATACTGACACATTGGTCGCGAACAACCACCCCGTGAGCTGGTGGGTCTCTGTCTGTCTGTCTGTCTGTCTGTCTGTCTGTCTGTGCCTGTCTCTGTCCGTCTGTGTGTGTCTCTCTCTCTCTCTGCCTAGGACGAGGCCGAGGAGGAGCAGGAAAAGGAGATGGTAGCACAATGCCAGCCCGACAAATGGTTCTCGCTTCGCTTCGCATAACTTGGCCACCGTTTGTAGAGGCAAACCGCGTACCCGGTGTATCGCAAGACCCCTCAACATAAACCGCGCGCGAGAAGCTATGTCAGATACCGCGGCGGTTCTGGCAATGGCTCAGGAACAATCTGCTTCGGCGAATTAGCGAATAACATGTTTCCTGAGGTTGCCTGATCTGATCAATGCGTCCCTGTAACGACTGTGCGGCATACTTGACGTATTTGTGGGGGGATGCTGCGTGGGTCAAGGGGGCCAACCCGCAAATGGGTGTCCAAGCGTCGCTGCTTAGAAGAAGACGGCTCCCGTATGTTTGAATGCGAGCGGCTCCTGATACGTATCAAATGTGTCGGGGTTAGTCCGTTGGGCAAAAACTGTTATTTCCAAATCTGGTGCACAAACTTCTCTCGCCCCTCGCAAAGAGGTAATGATTCCGACCAACGACGCGCACCAAAGCAATGCAGACGCGCCGGCTAGCCTGTGCCCAATCGTTTCAATCTGCTCCTCCAATGAGATTCGGCATCGGTGGAAATGGTTGATCCCGGGGGCCCGTCGTGAGTCGGGTGAAGGCGGCCGAGCTGGGTCGGGTGAAGATCTCAAATGGTTGCAGCGGCACGCGGCAGGCGCGGTGATTGCTGGCGTACAAGCTGACGGTCGCGATCGCGTCGAACACCGCGGGGCGCATTCGCCAACGGGGCCCGTTGATGCCTGAGATCGCCACCTGGACGTCCTTCTCATTCTCATTCGCCTGGGGTGCCCACCATGCTAAGGTGCCGAGAACCCTTGGTGGTCAATTACACGTGAGCTGCGGGTGCTTGCCAGCAGGGCGTTCAGCTGCCCCGCCGCGGCCTTCGCGAAATCGGCCGAGCGCTGGCAGTGGTAGCATCGAGCAGTGCCTGCGTGGTTGCGTCGCCAATCTTCAAGCACGGGTGGGTGCTGGCGGCGCTCGCTGGCTGCGACAGGCCGGCGGGGTCGGCCTGGCGGGCCGACCCACCAGCCCCCTAGCAGGAAGTGGTCGACGCTTGTGGCGCGGGGGCTTCTGGCGTCTCCTGGCCTGGAGCTCGCGGCCTGGCTGGCATCACCCTCCTCCTGGTCCCCCTGCCTCTCCTCCCCCTCTTCCTCCGCATCCTCGCTTCCGTGCTCCATTAAACCGCTCCTCCCGTTCCCCCTCTTTCTCATCCTCCTTCGCCTCCAATGCTCCCCTTCCTCCTCCTCCTCCTCCTCCTCCTCCTCCTCCTCCTCCTCCTCCTCCCTTCGCCTGTTCCTCTTCCTCTTCCCCCGTATCTTCCTCCTCTCTCTCCTCTTCAATGCTCTGCCCCCCTGTCTCCTCCCGCCTCCCATTCGTTCGTCGACCTGTAAGAAGCCCTACTAGAACATTTCTCCCGCCTCACTCCCCCTCCCTCCCTCCTCCGCCTCCTCAGCCTCCGTAAACAGGGGGCCAAGGCCACGGAGGCCTTGAACACGTGGCGGTCGTCGCACTGCCTCTCCTTGCGCCAGTAGGTGAAGTACCCGTTCGCCTTGAGCTGTATCTGCGGACCCCCCGAAGCCTCCCGGAGGGGAAGCGACGGAGGGAGGGAGAAGACGAAGGAGAGGAGGAGGTAACATGAGGTTGTGTGAAGAGTAAGGAAGAGGAAGAGGAGGAAGAACGAAAGAACACTAAATTACCCTGTGACGTACCCAACCCATTTGTATCAATGGAAACGAGGAGTTGGCCGAAACTTGTACGGACAATCAACTTGATGTGTAAGCTGCTTGGGAGGCGTCACTGTGCTGGGCCCCGCAAGCAGGCCTCGAAAGTGGCGACTGTTTCACAGATCGCAGCCCCCCCGGGATGGCGAGGTCTAATTTGAATCTGCGTGTGGCGTCACTGTGCTGGGCCCCCCAGCAGCCCTCGAAAGTGGCGACAGTTTCACAGATCGCAGCCCCACAGGGATGGCGAGGTCCAATTTGAGTCTGCGGTGAGTACCCACTGTGCTGGGCCCCTCAGCAGCCCTCGAAAGTGGCGACAGTTTCACAGATCGCAGCCCCCCAGGGATGGCGAGGTCCAATTTGAGTCTGCGGTGAGTACCCACTGTGCTGGGCCCCCCAGCAGGCCTCGAAAGTGGCGACAGTTTCACAGATCGCAGCCCCCCAGGGATGGCGAGGTCCAATTTGAGTCCGCGGTGAGTACCCACTGTGCTGGGCCCCTCAGCAGCCCTCGAAAGTGGCGACAGTTTCACAGATCGCAGCCCCCCAGGGATGGCGAGGTCTAATCTGAGTCTGCGGTGAGTACCCACTGTGCTGGGCCCCTCGAGTGGCGACAGTTTCACAGATCGCAGCCCTGGCGAGGTCCCAGTACCCACTGTGCTGGGCCCCTCAGCAGCCCTCGAAAGTGGCGACAGTTTCACAGATCGCAGCCCCCCAGGGATGGCGAGGTCCCATTTGAGTCTGCGGTGAGTACCCACTGTGCTGGGCCCCCCAGCAGGCCTCGAAAGTGGCGACAGTTTCACAGATCGCAGCCCCCCAGGGATGGCGAGGTCCCATTTGAGTCTGCCGTGAGTACCCACTGTGCTGGGCCCCCCAGCAGGCCTCGAAAGTGGCGACAGTTTCACAGATCGCAGCCCCCCAGGGATGGCGAGGTCTAATTTGAATCCGCCGTGGTACCACTGTGCTGGGCCCCCCAGCAGGCCTCGAAAGTGGCGACAGTTTCACAGATCGCAGCCCCCCAGGGATGGCGAGGTCCCATTTGAATCCGCCGTGGGTACCCACTGTGCTGGGCCCCCCAGCAGGCCTCGAAAGTGGCGACAGTTTCACAGATCGTGGCGAGGTCCCAAAGGTGCTGGGCCCCCCAGCAGGCCTCGAAAGTGGCGACAGTTTCACAGATCGCAGCCCCCCAGGGATGGCGAGGTCCCATTTGAATCCGCCGTGGGTACCCACTGTGCTGGGCCCCCCAGCAAGCAAAAAACCAAATAAACATGATAAGACAAGGGAACACACAAATGTAGAAGCAAATGGAACACAAACAATGGAACGCGCGTGAACCAGCATGGGCATGACCGGAAACCAAAACACGGAACGCGCCGGGGCCGGAACCCACAAAAACATTACCAATGGTCGGAACAACTACTAACCTAAAAACCGGAAAACGCAAACGGGAAACCGGACTACGGAATGCAACACACACAATAAACACAAAACGGTCACCAGGAACCTGAAACCGAACATCGGGAAACAGAAAACAAGAAAAAGGCACAGAAAACGGAACACGGACAAGGGAGCCGCCACCGTGCCTGCACGATGTGGGCGTGTGTGAGAACGCCAGGTGCTGCTCTGTAGTGCTTTTTCTTCTATTCTAGCAAGGTCCCCCCTCTACCACCAGACTGGGGCATGCACCCCCCTGCCCCCGAGGACAAGATCCTTAATAAAAGACGATGGATTCGCGCTCCCGAGGCCAGGGCTGGACCTAAACGTTGTGTTTCCCAACCAACCTGGGTTGTTGGGTCCTCGTTTTGAAGAGGCAGCGCCGCGCGCCCCTCCTACTCCTCCTCCCGCTGCCCCCCCTCCCTCTCCCCATCATCAGCATCACCGTCACCATCACCGTCACCATCATTGTCATCATTCATCATTCATCATTCATCATTCATCATCATCATCATCATCATCATCATCATCATCATCATCATCATCATCATCATCATCATCATCATCATCATCATCATCATCATCATCATCATCATCATCATCATCATTCATAATTTCGGCACACCCCTCACACGGTTCGTGGCCCATAGGGAGCTCCATCGAAGGTCCCAATGGGTGCGTCCGCATGGGTCACCGCCACCCGTTACGGGACACCCCTCACACGGTTCGTGGCCCCATAGGGAGCTCCACCGAAGGCCCAAATGGCTGCGTCCTCATGCGTCACCGCCACCCAATTCGGCACACCCTTCACACGGTTCGTGGCCCCATAAGGAGCTCTACCGAACGCCCCAATGATTGCGTCCTCATGCGTCACCGCCACCCATTACGGGACACCCCACACGGTTCGTGGCCCCATAGGGAGCTCCACCGAAGGCCCCAGTGGCTGCGTCCGCACGGTTCGTGGCCCCATAGGGAGCTCCACCGAAGGCTCCAGTGGCAGCGTCCGCATCACCGCCACCCAGGACAGCGTTTCGTGGCCCCATAGGGAGCTCCACCGAAGGCTCCAGTGGCAGGGTCCGCATGCGTCACCGCCACCCAGGACAGCGTTTCGTGGCCCCATAGGGAGCTCCACCGAAGGCTCCAATGGCAGGATCCGCATGCGTCACCGCCACCCAGGACAGCGTTTCGTGGCCCCATAGGGAGCTCCACCGAAGGCTCCAGTGGCAGCGTCCGCATGCGTCACCGCCACCCAGGGACAGCGTTTCGTGGCCCCATAGGGAGCTCCACTCAAGGCTCCAGTGGCAGGGTCCGCATGCGTCACCGCCACCCAGGACAGCGTTTCGTGGCCCCATAGGGAGCTCCACCGAAGGCTCCAGTGGCAGGGTCCGCATGCGTCACCGCCACCCAGGACAACGTTTCGTGGCCCCATAGGGAGCTCCATCAACGGCTCCAGTGGCAGGGTCCGCATCATCGCCACCCAGGACAGCGTTTCGTGGCCCCATATGGAGCTCCACCGAAGGCTCCAGTGGCAGGGTCCGCATGCGTCACCGCCACCCAGGACAGCGTTCCGTGGCCCCATAGGGAGCTCCACCGAAGGCTCCAGTGGCAGCGTCCGCATGCGTCACCGCCACCCAGGACAGCGTTTCGTGGTCCCATATGGAGCTCCACCGAAGGCTCCAATGGCAGCGTCCGCATGCGTCACGGCCACCCAGGACAGCGCTTCGTGGCCCCATAGGGAGCTCCACCGAAGGCTCCAGTGGCAGGGTCCGCATGCGTCACCGCCACCCAGGACAGCGTTTCGTGGCCCCATAGGGAGCTCCACCGACGGCTCCAATGGCAGGGTCCGAATGCGTCCGCGCCACCGATTTCGGCGCACCCCTCGCACGCTTCGTGGCCCCATAGGGAGATCCACCGAAAGCGGTACCCACAATGAGGCACTCGCAGTAGCATTGGTTGGGTCCTTCGTCAGGCTAATTCGTTCTGGTTTCGTTTTGATCCCAACCATCCTGTGGTGTTGGCTCTTCGTTCTGAACAGACAGCGCCCCGCGTCTCCTTCTTCCTTTCCTTCCTCCTCCCTCCTCCCCCTCCTCCCTCCTTCCTGCGTTTCACCCACCCAGTACAACGTTTCGTGGCCTCATGAGGGGCTCCACCGAATGGCCCAGTGCCACCGCCCGCATGCGTCACCCACACCAATTTCGGCACACCCCTCATACCAGTCGTGGCCCCATAAGGAGCTCCACCGAAGGCCCCAGTGCCACCGCCCGCATGCGTCACCCACGCACATTTCGTCACACCCCTCACACGTTTCGTGGCCACATGGGGAGCTCCACCGAAGGCCCCAGAGCCACCGCCCGCATGCGTCACCCACACCCATTTCGTCACACCCCTCACACATTTCGTGGCCCCATCGGGAGCTCCACCGAAGGCCCCGGTGCCACCGCCCGCATGCGTCACCCACACCCATTTCGGCACACCCCTCACACGTTTCGTGGCCCCATAGGGAGCTCCAACGAAGGCCCCAGTGCCACCGCCCGCATGCGTCGCACCTCTCACACGTCTCGTGGCCCCATAGGGAGCTCCAACGAAGGCCCAAGTGGCTGCTTTCGCATGCGCCCACCGGACAAATTTTGGCAAACCCCTCACACGTTTCGTGGCCCCATAGGGAGCTCCACCGAAGGCCCCAGTGCCACCGCCCGCATGCGTCACCCAGACCCATTTCGTCACACCCCTCACACGGTTCGTGGCCCCATAGGAATGGAGCTCCACCGAAGGCCCCTGTGCCACCGCCCGCATGCACGTTTCGGCACACCCCTCACGCGTTTCGTGGCCCCAGAGGGAGCTCCACCGAAGGCGCCAGTGGCTGCATTCGCATGCTCACCGCACACATTTCGGCACCGCCTCAGTGGCTGCGTTCGCATGCGCCCACCGCACATATTTCGGCACAACTCTCACGCGTTTCGTGGCCCCATTGGGAATTCCACGGACGGCCCAAGTGGCTGCTTTCGCATGCGCCCACCCGACAAATTTTGGCACACCCCTCACACGTTTCGTGGCCCTATAAGGAGCTCGTCCGAATGCGGTGCATACAACGACGGTACTCACAACAGCATATGGTTGGGTCCTTCGCCAGGCTAATTATTCGTTTGCTGTACCTGTTCTCCTGTACCTTCCTGCCAAAACGAAAAACAAAACACAGCCGAAGTCCAGCAACATAGCGTTCAGGTCCAGCCCTGCCCGATGCCACGATGCCACGAACAAGAGCTATGTGCCTGCGTTCCAAGCTTCCAAGACGGCCCGGGCCGGCAACCAAGGCAACCAAGATGGCCCAATATACCTCGAAGGCGGGCCAAGATGGCATCAAGGCGGGTGAATATGGCTTCAAAACGGCCTAGGGGGCTTCCAGGCGGGCCCTAAAGAAGCTCCAACAAGTCCCGAAGAAAGGAAACTTAGTGATTTCCCTCGGTTCCTGACTGATTTTCGCATTCTTGCTTTTCGGGCTCCCGAAGACTCCACGAGGGCCCAAAAATCATCCAAGACGGCCCCAAGACGGCCCAAGAGAACCTTCCGTGGGACCCAAGGCGGCATTATAAGGCTTTTCGACTGCCCAAGATGGCACCAAAAAGGCCCCACAACGACACCCACGCACCCTCCATACTGCCAGGAGGGTCACAAAACTGCCTAAAGAGCCCCATAACGGCCCCAAGGGATCCGCCTCACAGGAAGCCAACGCAACTACAATACGGCCCGAACGGGCGCCATGAAAACTCAAACAGTGAAGACGGAAAATGTCACGTGTGACGGCCTTCCTCTTCCTCCTCCTCCGCTTCCTGCTCCTCCTCCTCATCATCGTGGCGCTTGAAACACGGAGCGTCACGCGTGACGGCCTCCCAGACCCCGCAAAATGCTGGGCTAGCACGGTGGCGGGACTTGCTGCAAACAACTGGATCTGCCGCCCCCTGTTGATTCATCACAAGGGTGCCTGGCGTGCTGGATCCTCTGGGTTTTGGTTTTGGTTCTTTTTTCAAAAGAAATCCCCCTGCGGCTTCGGCGCGTCCCGCCGGCCACCGGAACAGATTGCCCAGACCCAATTGTAAAGGGTCTTTCCTGCTCCAGACGGCTCCAAGACGGCCCAAGATAGCCTCCAAAATGCATCCAAGACGGCCAGAATGGCCTCCAAGACGGCTAAGATGGCTCCAAGATGCCTCCAAGACGAGCCAAGATGTACTCAAAACAGCCTAAGATGGCATCGAGATGACCCAAGACGACCCAAGAGTCCCCCAAGAAGCCTCCAATACGGCCCAAGAGGCCTCCAAGAGGTCCTCCACAAGGCCCGAACAAGCCAAAATCATGAATTTCCCTATAGTTTTTGAAGGATTTTGGCTTTTGGGCTTTCCGTCGGCCGAGGACGGCCCAAGAGGCCCCGAAGATCGCCCAAGAGGCCTCCAAGATGGCCCCATGACGGCCCAAGGGGCCCCCAAGACGCCCCCAGGAGGGCCCCAAGACGCCCAAGATGGCCTCCCAGACGCCCAAGATGGTCTCCAAGACGGCCCTTAAGCGCCTGCGGGCCCCAAGACGGCCCGAAGAGGGCCCCAAGACGACTTCCGACGGCGCAGACGGGCCAGGAACGCCCCAAGACGGCCCAAGAGCCCCCCGAGAAGCCCCCAAGAAACCTCCGAAGGCCCCTAGCAGGCCCAAGGAGGCCTCAAACAGGCCTCGAAGAGACCCCCAAGAAGCTCCCAGCAGGCCCAAGGGCGCCCCAAGAGACCCACAAGAAGCCTCATCCTCCTACTCATCCTCTTCCTCTTCCTCTTCCTCTTCGCGTTCATTCTCCCCCACGTGTTCCCCGAAAGCTTTTCAAACCGACTCGGGGAACTCATGGTCCGACAATTTGGCCAAACTCTAGCCCAACTCTCGGCCACATAGCGGTTTCCAAAAGGCAGGGCTTCCAATATGGTCCTCAATGAGGCCAAGATGGCTCTCAATGGCCTCCAATATGCCTCCAAGACGGCCAACATGCCCTCCAAGACGGCGAAGATGCCCCAATATGTCTCCAACATGCCCCAAGAAGCCTCCAAGACGTCCTTCAGGAGAGACCGACGAGGCCAAAACCATTTTGCCTCAAGATCGCCCAAGAGGCCTCCAAGGTGGCCCCATGCTGGCCGAGAAGGCTCCGATACGGCCCCCAAGCGGCTCCGAGATGGTCCATGATGGCCTCCAAGATGGCCCTCAATGTCCTCCAAAATGCCACCAAAACGCCCCAAGAGGCCTCCAAGAGGTTACCAAGAAACTTCCAGGACGCCGCGAGAGTGCCCCAAGAGGCTCCCCAGAGGCTGCCTCCTCCTCCTCCTCCTTCTCCTCCTCCTCCTCCTCTTACCTGTCCGGCTCCTCCCCTTTATCCCCCCCAAGTGTGCCCCGAACAGCTTCCAGATCAGGTGGGGAACTACATGAACCGATAGTTTGGCCGAGCTGTGGCCCAACGATTCGCCACAGAAGCACTTCCCAAAAAAGCAGGGGACGAAGGTCTCCTGCTTTTCCAATCCCATCATTGTATTCCTTGTCTTCTTCCTTTTCTATCTCTCTTTCATCATTCTCGTCTTCCTCCCCCATGTTTTCCTCGAAGGCTTTCCAAACAGGTTCGGGGAACACCTTGCCCCGCGGCTTTAGGGCCGTCTTGGCCAGTCCTGCTTCGAACCATGTTCAGACGTGCACCAACAGAACAAATGGCTCTCTGAGTACTCAAGAATGACCCCGCCTCCTTCTCCTCCTCCTCTTCATCGTCGTCCTCCTCCTTTTCTCATCCCTGCTCGTCGTCATCTTCTTCTGATGCACCTGGCACGCAAAGTCAAAGGATCAACGACGAACGCCTCTGGGCACCGCCGCTCCCTGTCGATTCATCTCAGGGGTGCCGAACGTGCTGAACCCTTTCGGTCTTGGTTCTGGCTCTTTTTCCAAAAGAACTCCCCCTGGGGCTTCGGCCCGTCCCGCCGGCCACCCGAAAGGTTGCCGAAAAGTTCCGACGACCCGGCTGCGAAGGTTTTTCCTGCTCCAGATCGCGCCAAGATGGCCTCCAAGACGGCCCAAGCGAGTCCAAGATGCCTCCGCGTTCGCACAAGAAACCTGTAAGACGGTCCAAGACGGCCTCAGGAGCCTCCAAGAAGCCTCCAAAACGGCCCAAGAGGCCTCCAAGAGGTCCTCCACGAGGGCCGGAGCAGGCCCAAATCAGTGGTTATCCGAAGATTTTTGAAGGATTTTGAAAGATTTTGGCATTTGTGTTTTTTTGGCCTTCCGACGGCCCAAGAGGCCCCCAAGATAGCTCCAAAGTCGCCCACGAGGCCGCCAAGATGACCCCATGACGGCCCAAAAAGTCCCCATGATGGCCGCAAGAGGGTCCCAAGACGGCCCACGAAGCCTCCAAGACGCCCAAGATGGCCTCCAAGACGGCCCTGAAGGGCCCCAAGAGGGGCCCAAGTCGGTTCAGAGAGGCCCCCAAGACGGCTTCCGACGGCGTCAGACGGGCCAGGAACGCCCAAGACGGCCAAGGAGGCCCCCAAGAAACCCGCCAAAGCCTCCAAGAGGCCCGAGGAGGCCCCCAAGAGGCCTCCAATACTGTCCAAAAGGCGAACTCAAGCGCACGTACAATTCTAAGTCGGCGGCGCACGGGGACCTCAGGCGCAGTCGGCAAGTTGATGTGCAAATTGCGAACGAACTTAGTCGAGTGACGAAATAGTCCAGTCACGGCCATGCAGACTGTGGTGAAAAAGCTGGAGGCGCTGTAATGCCAAAGTGCAGCGGCCAAAAAACCCCAGGAACATAAATTCGACGCGGGTCGCTTGAAGTGCATGCAGCAGTCTGGTGCTAATTGAAACCTTGGAGAGACAGTCACGAAAAAGAGCTGTGAGTCTGCCGGACCAGCCAACTCGGTGGCGGTGCGTGCGCGCAGTGTCGCCGACCTTGCAACGAACACGTAATAGATTGAGCGGCCCTGCAACAGGGTGCATGAGGTCGGCATGATGAAGAACTCACGCAGCCGAGGCCTCTTAGCCTTGAACAGCCGCGGGCGACCACGAGCAGCAACCGCAAAACGCGACGGCGCACATGGGTGGTGGCAGGCGCGAGCCTGGCCAAATCTGCAGTGCTGACGCCAACATTATAACAGAAAACCCCAGCCGCAACTTGAGCCGCGAAGGCTACCGGCGAGGCAGGTGAACGCAAAACCAAATAAGATGGGAACCATCTAGGCCCAAGAGGGACTGTACGCATCGCCGCACAGGTCGCACGCGCACGCGCACGCGCACGCGCGTGCACGCGCAAGCGCACGCGCGCGCACACGCGCACACGCACGCGCACACGCACACTCACACGCACACGCACGCGCACACGCACACAAACGCGCACACGCCACACCCCCACACCCCCAACCCCACCCACCCCCACACCCACCGACGCCCACCCACACCCACACACACACACATCCCCACATACCCCCACACAAACCCCCCCACAAACCCCCACACACCCCCGCACAACCCCACACACCCCCACACACAGCCATACACGCACCCACACACAGCCACACACGCACCCACACACAGCCACATACAGCCACAAACAGCCACACAGAGCCACGCACAACCACGCACAGCCA
Source organism: Prorocentrum cordatum (assembly GCA_963575745.1). Lineage (NCBI taxonomy): Eukaryota > Dinophyceae > Prorocentrales > Prorocentraceae > Prorocentrum > Prorocentrum cordatum. The sequence continues at coordinate 141,894 of CAUYUJ010015294.1, forward strand.
CACACAGCCACACACAGCCACACACGCACCCACACACAGCCACACACAGCCACACGAAGCCACACACACACAGCCACACACAGCCACACACAGCCACACACAGCCACACACAGCCACACACAGCCACACACAGCCACACACACACACCCACACACACCCACACACACACCCACACACGCCAAACACCCACACCCACCCACACCCACCCACACCCACCCACATCCACCCACACACACACACCCACACACACACACCCACACACACCCACACACACACCCACACACACCCACCCACACCCACACACACGCACACACAACACACAACAACACACAACGCACAACACACGCACACACACGCACGCACACACGCACGCACACACGCACAATTCTAAGTCGGCGGCGCAGGGGGACCTCAGGCGCAGTCGGCAAGTTGATGTGCAAATTGCGAACGAACTTAGTCGAACGCGCCGTGATGAAATAGTCCAGTCACGGCCACGCAGATTGGTGGTGAAAAGACGGGAAGCGCTGTAATGCCAAAGTGCAGCGGCCAAAAAACCCCAGGAACATAAGCTCGACGCGGGTCGCTTGAAGCGCATGCAGCAGTCTGGTGCTAACTGAAGCCTCGGAGGGACAGTCACGAAAAAGAGCTGTAAGGCTGCCAGACCAGCCAACTCGGTGGCGGTGCATACGCCCAGGGGAACGGCGCGACAAAGCAATGCCACCGACCTTGCAGCGAACAAGTAACATATTGGGCGACCCTGCAACAGGGTGCATGAGGTCGGCATGATAAAGAGCTCACGCAGCCGAGGCCTCTTAGCCTTGAACAGCCCCGGGCGACCACGAGCAGCAGCCGCAAACTGTGGCGGCGCACATGGGTGGTGGACAGGCGCGAGCCTGGCCAAATCTGCAGTGCTGACGCCAACATTAGAACAGAAAACCCCAACCGCAACCAGAGCCGCGAAGGCTACCGGCGAGGGAGGTGAACGCAAAACCAGACAAGATGGAACCATCTAGGCCCAAGAGGGGCTGTACGCATCACCGCAAAGGTCGCACCACTCCGACCAAACGGCGGCAGAATAAAAGAGAAGCAAAGCGAACCCGCAAACAAGATACGCCATGCTCGAACACAAAGAAACAGACCCCCGCGGTGGGGGCGACCCGGAAGGAACAGGGAGAGGGGGGGGAAAGCAGCAAAAGCAAAAGCAAAAGAAAGACCCCGTAGAGACGCGAAGACCCGCAACCGCGACGCGGCCGACTCGCGACCGACCGACGACGGCGAGGAGAGCGACCCCCGCGACCCAAAAGGGGAGGGGACCGACGAACCACCGCGGAGGAACGCTGCCGACAGAGTAAGCTGACATGCAGCTGAGAGCCCAGCAGGAACAGCGAACTGCAGCCCCAGGTGCGGATGCGCACGCCCAGGTGCAACGCCAGGATGCCAATTATTCACTGCGTGGAGCTCCCCATATGTGCATCTATTTGCATGGACCTGTCCGCCGTGAGTGTCTAAACGCAAAACATTTCGAATACAAACGCGCTCGAGGTATAAACGGGTGTTCGTATGGTTGAGTGTGCGTGTCAATAGGTCTGAGAGAGTCTGGGTACCAATGGGCCTGAGAATACGCAATTCAGAGTATGAGTGAGTCGGAGTGAGACTGATTCAGAGTGTGGGCAAATCTGGGTGTGAGAGGGTCTGAATATGAGTATAACCGGTACGAGTCTGAGCCCGAATGGGTCTGAGTACGAGCGAGTCTGACTACGAGTGGATCTGAGGGGGGGCGGAAATGGGGGAGGGGGGGGAACGAGCTCGTCAACGCCTGGAGTCTCCAGATCGACCTTCTGTGGCCGCCAAGATGCTTCAGAAGGGCTCCAACACGCAGGAGAAGCCTCAATAACAACCAAGATGGTCCCAAGACGGCCCGAGACCCAATCTATTCGCCCCAAGAGGGCTTCAAGCAGTGCCTCAAGCGGCACAACACTGTGAACTTGCCTTGGTTGTTGAATGATTTTCTCGTTCTCCTCTTTTCGGGCGCCGAAGAAAACGGATATGGCCGAGAGGCCCCCACCGACCCAAGAACCCCCAAAGATGCCCCACGAAGGCCTGCCCTACGACGGCCCAAGAGGCCGCCCTCTGAGGGCCCGAAGGCACTCACGAGGGGAAACACGCAGGGATCCAAGGAACCCTCCCTCAAACATTGTCCCTAAGACCCCCAACATACTCCCAAGCCCCTCCACATAGCCTTCAACACATTCCGGGAGCTTTGCACAGGCTCCGAAGAATCGCCCCCTGGGCCTCCAGAACAGCCCCCGAGAAACCCGCCCTACAGAAGCGGAACATGAGGAAAACGAATCAACAACTACGGCAGGTTCGTGCCGTGTCGACCTGGGCGTTGGTCCCTGACGCCGCGAGGATCGTTCAACCTTGAACGATCGGCCATTTCCTTAACGTCCGATCGTTCAACATCGACCGATTCTGGGCCTCCGCCGGCGTTCAACGTTGAACGCCGGCGTCGGGGTCGCCGCCGGTCGACACGACGCGAACCTACCGTACACGCAGACAACACGTTGGAAAGCGTCAAGCAACACATGCACAATCGGAAACCGCAGAACTCTTTTCCTGGGGTCGGCGGAGATGGGGGAGAACGGACAGCAGCACACGGGGGAGCGAAAGGAAAAGTGTTTGCGAGGTTCTCCCCTTCTCCTTCCTCCCTCCGCTCGCTTTCTCCCTATGGCCTCTGGGCTCCACCCTTTTTCTCCCTCCACCCTCTTTTTCCATCCGCCCACCCCGCCCCCTTCCTCCTTCCGCCCTGTTTCTCCGCCTCTTCGCTCCGCCTCCTCCTCGTCCTCCTCCATCCTCCGTATCCTCTATCATCATCGCCTCCTTCTCGCCTCTCATCGTTTCCGCTTGGTCCTCTTCCTCCTCCGCCTTCCCTTGATCCCTCCCTCCCTCCATCACCCCCTCATCCTCCCTCCCTCCATTCCCCCCCCCCTACCCTCCTTTCCAAGTTCCCTCTCGCTCAATCGCTCCTGCGTCTCGATCCCGCTACTCCTAGCATCGCGTTGCCCCTCGCCGCCTTCGAGATGTAGCCCGGGCCGTTCTTGTCAGCCGGGTGCCTGCTGGCCGCCGAGACCGAGACGGACCAGGAGGCCCTCGTCACGGCCAGCTGGGAAGAGGGAGACGGAGGGAGGGATGGAGGGGGGATGATGACGACGACAACGATGAAAAAGATGAAGGAGGGAAGACGGAGGACAAGGAGCACTGCTGCGCTTTTTGTTAACACGCACTTGGTCGTGTGAAGATGTTGTCGGGGCACACATTTGAACACATGCAATCAAAAAAAACGATCGATTGCCGAATCGAATACGTGCTACCCGTTATGCTGATCGCATGTGTGTTCCGCTGTCAGCACCCGTGATGGATGTAATTATGATGGTTGGGTGCGTGGATGGACGGGTGAATTGATTGGGATGGGTGGTGATAGGCAGGCATGTATTGGGATTTGACATGGCAGGAATCCATGGATTCCCACCCCTACAGCAATGGCATCTTAAGGACAAACCGCGTAACACACATCGCGGGGGTGTAACAACAATTTGGTAACATTTAGTCTTTGCGGTAATGATGCCCCTCTCGCCCTGCGCGACATTTCTTCGACCTGCTCATCGCCATTAACATCGTCATCGCTTTTCCGGTTGATTCCGAAATTCCGTCCTTGTGTTTGTCACCAACCATCATGTGGTGGAATGGGATCCCCGTTCGGTAGCTCTACATCGGCAAAGTCCCACGCCCCACTGTTTCCTCCTCCCCATCATGCTTCCCCCCCATCCCTGCCTCTTCTTTTTCCCAACCCTCCTGTGTTGGGTTCCCGCTTTGAACGGAACGCTGCTCGCGCTTCTCCTCCTTCTCCCGGCTCCCTCCTCCTCCCTCTTCAGCTTTCCCTCTCCTCTTCTCTCCTGCCTGCCACCTGGCTTGCACCTGCCTGCCAGTCTGCTTCTTACCTCGTCGTCCTCTCTTGGGGGGCTGCGATCTGCGAAACTGTCGCCACTTTCCAAGGGCTGCTGCGGTGGGACCCCACCCAGCTTCAGATTAGACTTTTTCGTCCCTGGGCGGGGCCGCGATTCGACGGCTGCTGGGGGGGCCAGCATACTGGGGCCCTACCCTGATGCAGATTAGACCTCGCCATCCCGTGGGGGCTGCGATCTGCGAAGCCGTCGCCACATTCGAAGGCTGCTAGCGGAAGCAGCATGGCGGGGCCCTGCCCAACTCGGATGCGATCTGCGAAACCGTCGCCACAGTCGAGGGCTGCCAGAAGGGGGCAGCATACCGGGCCCCGACCCAGATTCTGACTAAACCGCGCCATCCCTGGGGGGCTGCGATCTTCGAAACTGTCGCCAACTTCGAAGACAGCTGGGGGGGGCCAACATGCTGGGGGCCCTACCCAGATTCAGAGTAAACAGTGCCATCCCTGGGGGGCTGCGAGCTGCGAGACAGTCGCAATTTTCGAGGCTGTTGGGAGGGCCAGCATAGTGACCTCGCCATCCCTTGGGGGGGGCTGCGAACTGATGCCAGTTTCGAAGGCTGCCAAATGGGGTGGGCAGCACAGCAGGGCCCTACCCACATTCAGATTACACTTCGCTATTCCTGGGGGGCTGTGATTTGCGACCCTTTCGCCACTTTCGAGTGCTGCGGGCGGGCCCGCCTTCAGCCCTAAACTGCAACTATTTCAACAATTGGTCCGCCGATCCTCTATCCTCCATCCACTTTCTTTCACCTCTGCCTCCCGTCTTCTCCCCACATGCGGGGCTTTTGGAATCTTTGCCAGCCACCCTCCCGCTTCCCCTCTTCCTCCCGCTCTTCCATTCCTCACTTGCGCGCGTGTGTGTGTGTGTGTGTGTGTGTGTGTGTGTGTGTGTGTGTGTGTGTGTGTGTGTGTGCGTGCGTGCGTGCGTGCGTGCGTGCGTGTGTGTGTGTGTGTGTGTGTTTGTGAAAAACGCGGCGCCGTCAGAAAAGTCAGATGGTAAGGCAAGAGCACTGCCAAGAGCAGCACGTAATGAATTGCCATCATTCGGAACACGTTTCGGCGAACTGGCGAACGCACCACGAACCCACTTGCATGTTTTCAGAAGAACGCGCGCAAAACTGACTTGCGACCACATACGTATATTTTAGATATATATATATACACGATATATAAAAATATATCGTGCGAGTGATACAAGCCTCGTTTCGATGAAAGTATTTTCCAAGCCCTCCAGGATCCCCCGGATTTCAGGACACCTCGAGACAAACTGGAATTTCGCAGCCCGGGTTGACCAGGATAACTCAGGGATACCATAGTCGTATCTATCTCATAGCTTCTCGGAGCTGGAGCTGCAGGGCGCAATTACAGATTCAACTTCGCGTGAGAGCTGGGCAAATTACATGACAACAGAGAGGCTGCTGAGACAGAAGGTGTTACGCGTCGCGATATTTTTCGGTAGATGTGAGACCTGTCTGCCTTGCCTCTCTTACTTTAAGGGCGAACTTCGCCGCGGGCTTGCTCCAGCAGCATTAGTGGGCGACCCGGCCAATCATCGTGCGACGATGCCTGCAATATAGACATGCCAGCAAGCTGGCAGTCCCCAGGCAGTTCTCAACGAAAGAACTTCTCACTCCCTCTAGAAACTCAATCGAACGCGCCAAGGCAATGCACGTGAAGACGTTCAGCGCAATGCCTACAGAGGCCTCCAACTGTTGGATTGTCTGACCGTGTGCAAATATTTGAAAGGGAAACGCCCCCTATGCGAGAAAGACTATAGAAACGGCCACCCCCGGACGAACACCTCGAGCAACATCGATCGAATTCTCACTGTAAAACGCGCGGTGCGGGCGCAAAATAAAACCAAGCATGCCCATGGCACCCCAAACCGCGCGAAACCAACTCACCGAGCGATCAGGGGGGGCGGCGCAGGGTAGTCAGCCAAGGCGAGGGATCAATCGTCACGACCGAACGCATGGTCAGAGATAGCCCGCGCACCAGCGCGGATGATGCGGGCGGCCATGCTGCGACCAGATACTGAAGCCTGCGAAGTAGAAATCTTGGGAAGGGGAGCTTCAGCCGTAGCGGCGCATGCGTGCGTTCATCAGCTTGGCGTCAGTGTTACCCATAGAAAGTGAATGTGTCCATTCGGGGGTTCTGACCACCCGTCCCAACGTCGTTCGGCGAGTCCCCCTTCGGGAAGACAGACATTGGTGCCTCGGGCGTATCCCGTGGAAGCATGTCACGCGATCCAGCTACTAGGTCCTGGTGAGACGTCGCAGAATATTCTAAGGGCGCCCCCCGTGCCGCCAGCAATTGCGCGGAGTCCCCGCAGGCCCAGGCATGCTGTGTTCACGCTTCATCATGATGCGCCCCCGAGAAGAAGGTCTCGTATGCCACTTCCCAAGACGCGGTCGCTTTTGCAGGAACTTGCTGGGCGAAATGCATGGGGCTCGGGCCAGCTGGAGCGGTCTCCTTGCATGTCGCCGAAGACCCAGTGGAGCCTCGGTGCCTCAGCAGACACCTCAGGGGTGGGACAAGGGTGTTATTTCCATCCGCAACTCGTTGAAGCCACGTGCGACGGCGGAATTGTCTCCAAATGCTTCGGCGAAGTTCAATTTTTTTCCCCTGCTCCAAACGCTGGAAATTGTCGGGGGAGTCACTTTCAAGCGCACGGGCCTCGGCATCTATGATATTCAAATATAGCCCACGGGCGTCCTGGCACAACGGGGGCTTCTTAGTCCATTCCCGGGAAGCGTCGTCAATGCAACCAGACAGCATGGTGTAGCGCGTGGGGGCCCAATGTTTCATCTTGATTTTCCGCAAACGAAAGCCGCGTAACGCAAACATGTACCAATGATGACACTCCTCGTGCGCGCATGCAACTCGCATCCTGAAGCATCGTCGGGTTCGAGCGTCAGCAGAATGCGTGCTTTCCTTTTGCCCGAGCTATACGAGCGTCGCTCGTCGAAACCACGGGCGGCGATAACGAGGGCCTGCCCAGCTCGTCAACGAACTCTGGAAGCTTGGCAAGCCAAAGCGGGATGTTCTTGCTCTCGGACTTGTCAGGCACATGCGCGGCTATCGTAATGAAAATGGAAAATAATCCAATTCCATATCTTGTTAGGGCCGTGAACCGCCGATGCCGACAATGTCATATCTGCAAGAGAAACGCTGGGCGCCGAGTAGTAGATCCTACCAGTAAGTGCGATGTGATGAATTATGTTGTTGGCCAGAGCCCTGCGCGTATCTAGATACTGGAAGAACTCGATTGCATCTGGGACAACGTTGTCGAAAGCTTGGCAATGTTGACGGCCCCCAAAACTTCGCGGGCCACTGTGGGCCCTCTGATGCATTTTCCCTCCCAGAAAAAATCCACTCGTCCAGAATTCTAGAATCGCAATCTAAGTCTCAACGGACATGCGGTGCTTCTCGGCGGCGCAGTTGGAGCGAATTCAGGTGGGCGTTGAGGTCGTCTGACATGTTAGGCATGTGCACAAGGATGCCGTAGTGGCCCGAAATCGTCGCCAGGAGCTCTCGGCCCTCGACCAAGGGGCGGCGTTGAATCGCCGTGAAGCACGCAACAAACTTCTGCAGTGTGCCGGCAAGTAGCGTCGCGCATTGAGCGACAACGTCGACCACGGCTACACCTAGGTACACCTAGTTACATTTAGTTACACCTAGTTACACCTATTGACACGCAGTTACACGCAGTTACATCCAGTTGGACCTAGTTACACCTTCTTACACCTAGTTACACGCAGTTGCACCTAGTTACACCTAGTTACACGCAGTTACGCGCAGTTACACGTAGTTACTCGAATTACTATCTGAGGGCAGGCTCCGATGCGGCAAAGCGCCGCTAGAAAATTACAAGACTAACCTTTTCTACGGAATTTCCCCCGTCTTCTCTGGCGCGGCCGACGACGATGACGACGACGACGACCAAGCCGCCACCGCCGACGCCGACAAAGACGACGACGACTCAAACGACCAAAACGACGACGAAGACGACGATGACGACGAAAACGACGACGACGACGATCAAGACGACCAAGACGACGACGAAGACGACGACGACGACGACGACGCTCGGTTTTCGGCTTTCGGGCGCTCCAAGACAGCCAAAGAGGTCGCCCCAAGAGGCCCCCCAAAAGGTCCCATGGCGGCCCAAGAGGGCCCCAAGACGGCCCCAGAGACCTCCAACACGGTCCAGAAGCCCCCAAAACGGCTGCAAAAGAGGGCCCAGACGGGGGACCCGAACGGAAATTTCGGGCCCTCGGATCCAAGGCGCATCCAGGACGCCCCAAGAGGTCCGCAAGAGGCCCCAAACAGGCATCAATAGGCTCCCAAAGGCTCCCACGTAGCTTCATCATCATCCTTATCATCCTCATCATCCTCCTCCTCTTCCTCCTCCTCCTCCTCCTCCTCATCATCATCATCATCGTCATAATGATACCGGAGGAAAACTCCAATCAGGGCTAGAGAGCTAGGGGGCTATAGGGCTATTGAGCTATAGGGCTATATAGAGTTGTAGGGCTATAGGGCTATTGGGCTATACAGCTTAGAGCTACAGGGCACCCCTGGGCCCCCCCCGGGCACCCGGGCCCCGGGCACTCGGCGTGCAGCGAAAATCGGCGACGAACCTAACCTAACCATATGAATCCGCTAGGACCCCTACAGGGGCAAGCTCTGATTGGGGAATCATCATCATCATCACCATCATCACCACCATCATCGTCAGCATCATTATTTTGTTTCTCCCCTCACACTCCCCAACCCTCCCTCCTTTCCCTATCGCCCTCCTCCACCCCCCTCGGCGTCCTCCGCACAATCCCTCTCCTCCTCCCCCTCTTATCCCCCTCCCTTCTCTCCTCGTCATCCCCCGTCCCTTTCCCCCCTGCATTTTCTGGGCCCTTCTTGGATGTCATCCAATCGGTCTCGAACCACGCGTGGCCGCGGCCGCGAGGTCCTCCCACGCGCCATGGGGCGGCTGGCCCGTCGCCCATTGGAGGGCGTCGACGACAGGAGGCCCGCCGCAGGCGCTGATTTCGAACACCAAACATCTGAGTGTAACTGAGTGTCACTGGGTGTAACTGAGTGCAGCGTAATGTAGCCCAGAGAAGCTCAGTGTAAGTGCTGGGTTGTTACAGGGATATGGGTGGAAGGCTCCCGTGCACCCAATCACACGTAGTACCCATCGCAGACGATGAGACTACGAGCTACCACGCGCAAGTGGGTGTAACTCAGTGTAGGTGAAGAAAACTGAAAGCACCCGAGCGTAGCCGACTGTAGCCCAAGCGTAGATGAGTGTAACTGAGTGTAGCGTAGTGGGACCCAGCACAACCAAGCACCACTCGGAGCAACCTAGTGTAATTGAGTGTAACTGAGTGTAACTGAATGTAACCGAATGTAACTGAATGTAGCTGAATGTAAGTGAGTGTAACTGAGTGTACCGGAATCCGCTCGCGCCGACGCCGGCTGCGGCCACACAGTGACCTTCTGATTGATGGTCGCGTCGCGCCACCAATGCCAGCGCTACCAAGGGAAAATGAATAACCGCAGAAATTAATAGGGATCTGGAGCGAAAGATGGTCGATATCTCCTGGATGCCCGTGGGTATCCTGGGTGGCGATAACGTCCTAGGTGCGGGCGTTCGAATCTGTTCATCTTCTTAGTGGCGCGGTGCTGGCGCTGCGAACAGACAGACATTATCGCGCCGCCCGCGTTCCACGTGCAAACGCGGAACTGACGTGGATGGGGGGGGCGAGGGGGTCGAAACTCTGAGCATCACTGATGAAACCAATCTCGGTGTCCGCGAACTCGTCTACGCTATTTTGTCATGGCTAACTTCTCCCTGTCGCACTCCGGGGCCAGTCGGAAAGACGGGTAGGGCGATTCGCGTGAGGCCTCCTTGCCGTTTATGGGCGTAGTATTGACAACGGTTTCGCAAATGGAAGGCGCGCGGTTTTCAAAGCGTGGCTCTCGCGTTGGCGCCGAGCGCGCTCGTCTTCGACTTCTAAACGGATCGAGGGCGGGTCGTTTTTGAAATGTGGCTCCCGCCTTGGCGCGGCTCGCGTTCGGATTCAACGCGTGCAGCGGTTTCGCGGAGCGAGGGCGGAGGGCTCTCAACGTGTGGCTCTCGCCCTAGCGCCGCGCGCGCTCGGCGTAGAACATGGCGGGAGCTGCAAGGATTGAGGGCGGTTCCCTTTTCAACGTGTGGCTCGCGCCTGAACGACGCGCCCTCTCTCTCTCTCTCTTTCTTTCCCTCTCTCTCTCTCTCTCCCTCGTGCTCTGTATTTCGGTCGGAGTTTTTGTTAACGTTGAAACGCACTTGCAAAAACTTCACGGGTTCCCATGGTCAACGCACCAGAAACGATATGTAGGAACGATTCAAAACTTTTAAGGCGCAACGGTTACGTTGATTCGCAGTGTTGAAGTCCCAGAAATGGTGTTCTGGCGCGATTCAGGATCGTCAGTGCGCAACAGTCCGGTGTACTCGTGGCGTTGGAGTCCCGAGATTGGTATTTTGGCGCGCTTCAGGATCTTCAAGCGGCTTTCTCCCAGCGGGGCACCCCCCTAGTGGGCGTGAATCCTTGTGGGGGCCTACGAGGAGGGAGCTCGGGGGAGTTATTCCAGCGTCGTCTGCTGATGGATCTTGGATCTACGCTGGCCCCGATCCTCCTCCTGGTCCGCCTCCCGAGACCTCGGGCGTTGCGCTTGTCCAACACGGGGTCTCTGGAGCTCGCGACCCCTCCCCCGTGCCTGCTTTTTTCCTAAATCTTTCTTCGACGGTCTCTATGCCCGAAGCGGGCCCCCCAGGGGCCGGAACTGGCAAGCGACCTCAATCGTGCCTTGCTCAGCGGATGTTGCCCCTCCCCTCCAGGGCCAATCGGCCCCGGGGGCCTACCAAACAAACTGCCAGGCGACTCCAGGAGCACGCGCTCCAAGAGTCGCTGGCTGGTGGGAAAGAAAAGTACATGTAGAGCGACGGACAGACGGATGGAAGAGAAAGAGAACGAGAGAGAGAGAGAGACAAGGGAGGAACCTGAAGTAACTAAGGGGTGTGTGTGTGTGAACTCTGGTGGTTAGTCATTTCGAGCAGGGGCCTGCTCGCATTGAGAAATTTTGAGAAATTCAGGAAGGCTTGAAAGACTGAGAGATCCCTCGATCTGGGGATCTCGGAGTGAAGTATTGGAAGATTCATAAGTCCAAGGATCCTGGAATGAAAGATCGACATGTTGGAAGATCTCTCACTCTTTGAACTTTCCCACCCTTTCACGCCCGTGGCGCCGGATTCAAAATTTTTCCAATCTTTCAACCTTTCAATCCCGGGGCCCCGGATTGAAAGATTTTCCAATCTTTCATTCTTCCAATCTGAGGCTCCCAGAATCACATATCTTTCGATCTTTCATGTACCCAATCCTTCGATCCCATATCGCAGCACCCAGATCATTGAATCTTTCAATCCTTTCACTCTTTCAATCCTTGAATGCCGGGGTGGGCGACGTTTCAATGATCCATTTCTTTCAAGCTTTGACTCTGAAGCTCTCTGGGTGAGCGATTGTTCTTCATCTTCGATGCCCGTTCTTCTCCGGTCACAACCGAGCATCCCAAACTCCCCGGGCGCGTCACGACGTTCGCGCTGCGCCTCCCTGGACACCCTGCTGAAGCAAGGTTCCTGCGATTCGCCAGGCGACGACGCGCAGTTGCATCGCAGTCGCGTCGTCAACTTTCGCACCGTCCAGGACAATCCCAGAGTCCCAGAGGGCTCCGCCATCGCCCCAAAACCGCGCCAAGAGTCTTTGAACTGGTTCCTAGGATGCGGGTGCCGAGTCGCAGCGCTGCTTTCGAGGCGCTCTCGAGAGGCCACCCGCGACGCCCTATCAACCATCCGATTTGCCGCGCAAATCGCCCGCAGACATCCCGCGAGTCTCTCGGCGGGTTCCCGCGACGGCCGACGACGGCCGCGAACGAGCGCCAAAGTCGCCCCGGCCGGCGTCGCCGGGGCATCCCCCGCGGCGCCGGTCCGGGGCGCAGGAACTCCCGCGCATGTCCGCAGAGTGCGTTCCGAGATCCCCGCGCGCTTCCCGGAGGCGCCCGCAGAGTCAAAGCACTGCTTCCAAGGCGCTGTCGAGAGGCTTTCCGCAATGCCCCGCCGGCCGCGTGGAGTTGCCGCGCGCCCGCGACCGCGGGCGACTTGCCGCGTGGAGTGTAGCGCGCCTCGTGCGTCACAAGCTGGGTGCAGTGCCATGCTTCGGGCGTGGTCTTCGCCGCTGGCGCGCGACCTCGAGCGCGCCGTGTTCGCCCGCCGCAGTTCCCGGGCGTTGCCGCGTGAGGCCCAGTGTACGTTGCGTGATGCGCCTGCCCCGTTGCCCCCTGGGGCCGTTGAGGGGTTCCGCGCTCCTCCTCTCCCTCTTCTTTCCTCTCCTCCTCCCCCCCCCCCGCGCCTCCTCTCGCGTCGCCCTCCCCCTCTTCCCCCCCCGCCCGACTCGTCTGCCGCTGTCCCAGGCGCTGCCGCGCGAAGGGTTGTGTGCTGTGCGTCCATTTGCTGCTCCGCTCCCTCAGAAACCGCTGAGACATCTCAGGCTTCCCCCGTTCCTCTTCCTCCTGCTCCTCTCCTCCTCTGCCTCCCTCATCTTTTCCCTTCCTCCGTTTCCTGCTCCGCCTTCTTCTCCTCTCCCGTCGCCCTCTCCTCCTCCTCCTCCTCCTCCTCCTCCTCCTCCTCCTCCTCCTCCTCCGCCCGCTTCTCCCCTGCTTAGCGCGCCCGCGCGTCGGGCGCGCGCCCCTGCGCGCTCGCGCCAATTCGAAGGCTGTCTCATTCTTTTGTCCTCTCTCTCTCTCTCTCCTCTCTCTCTCTCTCTTTCTTTCTCTTTCTCTCTCTATTTCCCTCTCTGTCTCTTCCTTTATCTTTCTTTGTTCCACCGTATCTCTCTCTATATATAGATATCTCGCTCTCCTTTTTTTTTTTTTTTTTTTTTTTTTTTTTTTTTTTTTTTTTTTTTTTTTTTTTTTTTTTATATATATATATATATTATATATATATATATATATTATTTATATATATATATATATATATATATATATATATATATATGTTTTTTGTTTCTCTCCTCCTCTTCTCTATCTATATTTATCTTTCTGATTCTCTTTCCCCTCTTCCTTCTCCTTCCCCCATTTTTTTGTTTGTTTGTTTTTTTGTTTGTTTTTCTCTCTCTCTCTCTCTATATATCTATCTCTCTCTTTCTCTCTGTCCCTCCCTCTCTCGCTCTCTCTCTCTCTCTCTCTTTCTCTCCCTGACCTTCCTCCGCCCCTAGCAGAATCTGAACTGCGCTTCTACGCCGGGAACTACAATCGCTCGCAACGCTGTCGCGGCCGCGAACGTCGCCCGAACACCCCTTCCTGCGTCGCGCCGCTGCTCCGGCGGCTCGTCCTACATCGCCGCCGCGCCCGCGTCTGCGGCGCCCCCTCCGCCGGGCGCCGCGCCCGAGCGCGACGCCGCCTCCGCGAAAGCGCGCTCCCGCGGCGACTCTGGCGGCGCGAAGCGCGCCGACGGGGGCGGCGGCCGCCCGCCCGCCTTGCCGCGCCCGCCTGGGTTAGCGTCGACGATGCTTCTTCTGTTGTGCGTGGTCACGGGCCGTTAGTTTGTGGCGCTCCACGGCAGCCTGTTTTGCCGGTCCGCCCAGCGCCAGACCTGCTCCGTGCTCTCGACGATGGTGAACTAGGTCGACATCTCGCTCGGCAGCGCGGCGAGCATGCGATGCTGCGTCGCATCCTTGCTGGGCAATGCGGCCTGCGTGGCCTCCGGGCTCGCCTCCTGCCGGGCGTCGCGGGCTGCGTGCGCCTTCGCCGTGGCGGGCTTCGCCCCCGTCTCCTCGGGCGCGCCTAGCGCCGCTGCCGCGGCCAGCGCCTCCGCCGGGGCTGGGGGCATCGGCGGGCGCGCGCGCGCCGTGCAAGCGGTTCCACGTCTTCGCGTCCTGGAACTGGTTCGTCACGACTGTGTTCAGAGGAGCGCGCCCGTGCAGGAACCGCTGCGCCAACTTCCGCAATTCCTGCTGCCCTGCAAGTCCGTCGCCCACGACACAAACTGGAGCTCGGGGTTGAGCGCGAACCGCGTCGCGTGCTCCGCGCCAGAAGACTTCGTCAACTCCTCCGCAGCGCGGCCGTCCAACTTGCCCAGCACGAGCGAGTGCACGGGGTCCTGCGCTGCCTCCCCCCGAAGCGGGCCTTATCCGCTGTCAGGCTCTCCTTCGCCGCGCGCCCCATCAAGGACCGCATTTTCTTCGCCCGTCGCTTCGGGCGCCGCGGCCTTCGCAGAACCGTTCCGGGACGCTATGAAAGCGTTCTGGAAAGGTCTCGGACGGATTAACCTCGTCCCAGCCCCGTCCGACTTCTCCCAGCCTCGCATGCCTAATTACCTTGTGCGGTATGTGATAGGAAGGATCACGGATCGAATAATTACGCTCGCCAGCCCCCGGGGCAACCCCGAAGAACCGATTCAGGCAAAGAAACGCGCGCGAGAAGCGAGCCAGCGCGCCGGGACTGAATTTCCTGACAACAACACTGGCATTGCCCAGCGCGAGCTGGCGCGCTATGATACTTCGCGACGGTGCAAGCTTCCCCTGCACCGATTAGCCTGGCCAACCTTCCTGGCCAGCCCTCCCGTGCACGGTTGGGAGATAGCTTTGGTAACTGCCTTGGAGCAGCCGTTGCACCTCTCAACGTACACCAGCCCTCAACATTCTGAATAGCTTCGGATTGAAAAGATGAAAGAATGAGAGATTCTAAACCAGCTCGATCTTACAATCCTTCAATCCCCAAATCCCACCAGCCCTTTAGGGCGTAGGTGGTCTAGAGCGTTTCATCTGCAAACCCCCTTCTTTCCCTTCGGGGAGGGGTTTACCCCTCCCCTTGCCCCTCCCCACCGACCTGGACGAGGGGTTCCGCGGGTCGTTGGGACGTCCAAGATGGCCCAAGACGGCTCCAAGAGCGAACAAGCGAAAAAGCACAAAACATTGATTTTCCTTAGGTTTTGGCCAGTTTCTCCTGCTCCTCGTCCCCGTCCCCCCCGTCATCCTCCTCGTCGTCCTCCTCGTCGTCGTCGTCGTCGTCGTCGTCATCGTTCCCCCGTCCCCTCACCTGCGCGATTTGTTTGCGATCTCTGCCCGCCCCACCCCGCCCGCGACGGTATGGGAACCCACCGAAGGTATCCCAAAAAACCCTCGGAGGTTTCGGATGTTTTTGTTTTTGTTTTTGTTTTTGTTGTTGTTGTTGTTGTTGTTGTTGTGGTTGTTCTTGTTCTTGTTCATCTTCTTCTTCTTGTTCTTGTTCTTCTTGTTGTTGTTGTTGTTGTTGTTGTTGTTGTTGTTGTTGTTGTTGTTGTTGTTGTTGTTGTTGTTGTTGTTGTTGTTGTGATCTGCCCTCTTTTCTGTATTATTGCCCTCGGCATTCTTATGCCACCCCCCCTGGGGCCTGTTCGGCTCCCCGTGCACGGTGGAGTACTCCGCGGCCTCGGAGGAGCGCGGCGGCCGCGCTGGAGCGGCGGCGAGCGCGGCGCGAGGGCGGCATGCGAACACCAGGACTGCCGAGGGGGGCTCCAAGAGGCCGCAGGAGGCCAAGGAGGCCGCAGGAGGCCCCAGGAGGGCTCCCCAGGCCCCAGGAAGCCTGTGCAGCGCCGAGGGGGCGCCAGGGAGGGGCTTCCCTCCCCGTCTCGCGCTCTCTCTCTCCTCTTCTTCTCCTCTTCCACGTCGTCGTCGTCCTCCTCCTGCTGCTGCTGCTACTCCTGCTCCTCCTGCTCCTACACATGTTCACCTTGCTTTTCGCCTTCACCTTCTTCTCTTCCTCCTCCTCCTCCTTCTCCTCCTACCCCTCCTCAAAGGAAGGTGAGGGATGGGTGGGAGAGGTTGGATGTCAGATGTGGCGCGGGTGCAGTTCGATTGCCCCTCTCCCATCCCCTCTCCCGCCCCCGCCAATCCCACCAGCCATCTCTGCGGTGGTGGTCCATAGCGTGATATCTTCACACCTTGGAGTCTCTCACTGCCCCTGACTGATGTACACCGACTGGCGAAACACCCGGGACTGTGAGCCCCCCACCACACCCTGCAAAAAGAACAATAGAACATTCACTTTGCACCAGGATCTGGATCGTGCGCGCACGCCCCGCGGTCACCTTGCGCTGGTTTTTGGAGGGGACGGCAGGGGGGCCGGCGTACTGTCTGCCTTGTGCATTGCCAGCACCCCCCACCCCCCCCTGCAGAACACAAGACGAGCTGCACTTTGCACCAACATCTGGATCATGTGCGGTCGCCCCGCGATCACACAGCAGTGGTTTTTAACAAGGACAGCGGGGGGGGGGGCCAGCACGGTGCATGCGGTGTGCAATGCCAACACCTCCCAACCGTCCCTGTCAAGAAACACTATAAAGTGCATATTGCGGAAAATATGGGCCATGCGCGGGCACCAAACGATCACGTGACATGGTTTTTGACAGGGACGCAAGGGGTGCCGGCAGATTGCCTGCTCCCAGCAAGCACATCATGCATTTCAACAAACAATGCCAAATACAGTTTCCGGCAACGATCATGCGCGGGAGCCCCGCGATCATTGTGCATTGTTCGTTGAATAGGTTGATGGGTGTGCCCTAGCACGCGCGGCGCCCCTCGTGGACGTCGCGCACCTGGCTGGCGTCCGCATTGGTTCCCGACCATGGCGGCCCTTGCCCATGCTGAGACTCGAGTGATACTTGTGGGGCGGGAGGGCGGATGGGAGTGAGCGAGACGGCCGTCCCTCGATGGGGGAAGCTTGATCATTGTTCCCCTCCCATGCCTGTCAAAGTGACGAATATTTTTCCTGTTAGGACCAGATGGCTGCGGAGTGCAACATGTCTCGCTATGCTACCTCCCTGCTGTGCTACTCTGCTCTAATCTACATGCTACTCTGCTCTGCCCTACATCAGTGCACTAAGATACATCAAGTGTGTTATGCACCTCAACACAAAGAACGATGCAACATATAGTTTGCCTCCAAATCTGGAGCATGCGCGGACGCCCCGCGACCATGTTGCATTGTTCTTGGCGGGGACGGCGGGGGGCCACGGTACTGCTTGCTACGCGCAGGCCAACACCCCCGCACGATCCCTAGGACAAAAACATCACAAAGTGCACTTTGCACCAAAATCTGGATCATGCGCGGACGCACCGCGATCACTTCGCAGTGGTCTTTGACAGGGAGGGACGGCGGGGGGGGGCAGCATATTGCCTGCTGTTTGCAGTGCCAACACACCCCAGCCTTCCTTCGCAAAACACACTACAAAATGCACTTTGCTGCGCCAAATCTGGATCATGCACGGACGCCTCGTGCTACCACTTCGTATGCTTTTGACAAGGATGGTGGGGGTTCCAGTATACTGCCTGCTGCGTGCAGGCCCATGATCTTGTTCACAAGGAAAACAACAACTTGCTCATTTTGCAAGGGACGGCGGGGGGGCGGCGGCATACTGCCCGCCTGCTGCGCGAAGGCCCACCAAACAAATGCCAAACGATTGTGGGTGCACATCCGCACGCGACAAATCCGCCGTAACTTTGCATGGTCTTTGACAGGGACGGTGGGAGGGTCGACATATTGCCGGATGCGGCACACCTGGTGCGCGTGCCGCAGTTGGCATGTGCGGCGCACCTCGCGGTCTTCGCGCAGCTGGCTGGCGTCTACATTGGTTCCCGATCGTTGTCGACGTCGGCCTCTGTCCATGTTGAAACTCGGGTGCTACGTATGAGTTGGGCGGGCAGGTGAGATTGAGCGAGACGGATTGGTGCTTGTGGGTAGCTTGATCCCTCCCCCTACTCCCTCCCGCTGCGTCTGGACGGGAGGGGGACTCCGTCCAAGATGGCCCAAGATGTCTCCAATGCGGTTTTACATTATCCAGGATAGCTTCCAAGATGGAACATGCTACAAGAGGCACCACAATACCCCCAAGACGGATCCATGCCCCCATCAGGCCAACACCTATCCACAACCTATGAGGAACAAAGGGTATTTGCCTTCTCGCCTTTTCGCTTTCAATGGGCTTCTGATGCCTCAAGATGGCTACAATATGGCCCAAGCGAGCACATAGAAAGGCCCACCAGGGCCCCAGGAACGTTCGGCCCAATAAGCATGTTGTGGGGCTCAAGAGGGGCGACCCTCTTCGGAGTCGCCCCATTTTTACTCGAGGGTCTCGAAGATGGCCCCAAGACCACCGAGAAGGCTCCAAGCGAGCCCTAACTAGTGCCCCAAAGACACCCGGAATCGCAACAATAAAGCTCCCATATGGCTCCAAGAAAATCCAAGAGAGAACTATCCGTAAAACCAGCCTCGAAGGGTTGAATCAACGTCGTCGTCGTCTTCTTCCCCATCAGCCTTCTCCTACTCATCCTCCCAACTCATCCTTCCTACTCCTCATCCTCCCCATCCCGCTCCTCGTCCTCCTCCTCCTTCTTTCTCCTCCGCCTCCTCCTCCTCCTCCTCCTTTTCCTCCTCCTCTTCCTTCAACCAATACTCCACCAGAAATTACATGGGAGCATGTTCCATCAAACCCATCTTCCTTCTGCTCGCGTCCCTGCTGCTGCTCCTCCTCCTCCTCAGTCATCTTCCTCCTCTTCATCATCACATCTTCTCTTCATCCTTCCTCCTCCGCCTGCTCCTCATTCGACAGGGCCGCGACGGCATTCGTATGTGATTACTTCTGGGTTTACCCAAACTGATCCCAAACTTCGGTTTGACGCCACCTGTCCCCTCTCCCCGTCCCGTCCCTCTGCTCTCTCCCCTTCGCCGGCCGAATGCTCCCCCCCTAGGGCCCCCTTGAGGAGTAGGAGGGCGAATCCCACCAGCCCTTTAGGGCGTAAGTGGTCTAACGAGCTTCTTACTTCCTCTTCCAACCCGATTCTTCCCTTCGGGAGGGGTAGCCCCTCCCCCCCCTTCACCGATATTTGTACCCAACCATCCCGGTTGGGTCCTCGTTTTGAAGAGGCAGCGCCCCGCGTCCCACCTCTCCTCTGCCCCCCTCCCTCCTCCCATTCCTGCCTCTGCACTTCGCATGTTTCTGTTTCGGCACACCCCTCACGCATTTCTTTCCCCCATTGGGAGCTCCACCGAAAGCCCCAGGAGGAGCCTTCGCATGTGGGCGCCGCGCGCGTTTCGGCATACCTCTCACGCGTCGAGTGGCCCCATACGAAGCTCCACCCCCCAGGGGGAACTTTCGCATGTGGGCGCCGCGCCCGTTTCGACACACCCCGCACGCGTTTCGTGGCTCCGTGGGGAGCCCCGCGGAAGGCCCCAGAGGGAGCGTTCGCATGTTGGCGTCACGCCCGTTTCGGCACACCCCTCGCGCGTTGCGTGCCCCCATAAAGGGGGCTCCACCGAAGGCCCCAAAAAGACTGTTCGCATGTGGGCGTCGTCACGCCCGTCTCGGCATACCCCTCACGCGCTTCGTGGCCCCAGATGGGGGCCCCTCTGGAGGCCCCAGAAGGGCTATTCGCATGTGGGCGTTACGGCTGTTTCGGGGCACTCCTCGCACGCTTCGTGGCCCCACTGGGGGCTCCACCGAATGCCCCGGAGGGAACGTTTGCATGTAAGCGTCGCGAACGCTTCGGCACACCCCTCACGCGTTTCGTGTTCGGGCCGCGTCTTGCCATGGCGACGGGAACCTTTGGAAACGCCCAATGAACAGGAAAACGATGATGTCTATACCTCTATGGTCAGATCCCCATGACTTTTCTTGAGACATGATCTTCGCTTCCGATGGAAGGAACAATAACCAGCGAAGAACACTTCAGGAGAACGCGCGAACATACCTCAAGGAGCACGATCTGTGGTTGAAAGCGCTCTCCTCTGCTGTAAAGAATACGACGCCGTCGTCGACGAGAAACTCCAGAAACACCCGAACACATCCAAAACGACGTCGTCGCTGTCGATGACGCCGCCGCCGGTCAACCGCCCCGCGAGCAGGATCGGACAGGCCAGCTGGGCCCGCGGGCGTCCCTCCAGCCACAGAACTGCAGGCGGTAAAGGTCCTCCACCTGCGGGGCAGGGCCATCTCCTCTGCAGGAGGAAAACAATGACGAGGATCGACGACGATCGAGGAAAGGCATGCTCCACCTGCGGGACCGTGCCACTTCCTCGTCACAGAAACATGCTCGCTGGGCCGCTGTCCGAAATGGCGGTGGTTAACTTTAGATCGGCTTAGAAATCACGACTTTGAGCCGTTGGGGCTCCCGAGGGCTTCTCGTCCACGGCTGGGTCTATCTCGAGTCTCTGGCCAGAACGCGCCCCAAGAGAAATCCGAGGCCGATTTTTGAGGAGGACAGCGACGACGGCAGCGGTGGCGACGAGGACGAGTCATATTCGCTGTTCGGTGTTGAATGGGGGTATGCAATATCATACCTGTCCTCCTCCTCCTTCTCTTCCCATCCTCCTCCGCACCTCCCTCATTTTCCTCCAGGCCCTCGCCAACCCCCTCGGTCGTGTCTCCTGCCATTGTCAGCACGTGCCCGCAATGCGCCCCTCACCCCGTCCTCCTCAAGGAACGTCCATCGCGTCTTGTAATAATCCTTTGAGGTGCTCCAGAGCAGAACTGCTATAAACGAGAACGACAACTTGCCCATGAACCAGACCCCTGTGACGCACGCGTGTTCAATAGAAGCTTTGACACACCACGCAATCGACAACGCCGAGAAACTTGCTGAAAACTACACGTTCAGGACCCACGTTGGAGTCCCCCATACAAGGCACCCTTGCACGAATGTCATCTCCCGTCCTTCCTTAGCCTGTGCATTCGACTGGGATGACTTGGCCCCCAAACGGTCCAGCGGGAATCAACAACGATCGCATATCCATGGCTCTGGCCTCACGAATCCACTTACCAATGCCGGGCTCACCGGCATGAGACTTGACGAAACCAAACGCAGGGTACTTGGTATCATTCTGCTGGCCATACAGTAAAAGCCTGCTGCCCAAACTTAGCAAGAAATGCTGGGCAGGACAAGGCGAATAGGTAGGCCCAGAACCCTCAGAGCTCTGATTGTTCGTTGGAATCCCTTCGCCAAAGTCCGAGCGGGCAGAGGCTCTGGGTCCCAACCAGCCCGCGGCAGCTGAAACCGATGATGGCGGAGCGGCCGTCGAACTAGCAGCGTCGCCTGCTGCGTCTCAGACGCGCGCCGACGGTCACTCCGTCGCCGCGGCACCTGCTGCGGCTGCCGGTGGGGCTAAGCTTGGTATCCTCCTGCAGGCGGATTTTGGAAGAACAGAAAGAAGTAGCCAGAGCATAATAAAACACAGTCAAACAAAAACACGAAACATCGTCACCAGACAATTTTTCTATCGTTCTTGCGTATTCCTCGTGTAGACGGACATGCCCGACTGAAAGCTAAGGCGCTCGCCTCCGCCTCGATCTTGGTCGCCCGCCCTCGCCGCTGCCTCGGCCGTCTCTGGATCTCGGCAGCGCTGATTCTGGCCGCCTCGATCTTGGTCGCTGCCTCGTTGGCGTCGGCGGCGAGCGAGGGGGGGAAGCGAGAAGGAGCAAGCCCTCTCAGAAGGCGGCGGGACCTCTCGGAAGCCCTCGCGCCTTCTGAGAGGTTTTTTTTGTGTCTTGGGAAAGCTTAGACAACTTCTCAGACAGAAAGCTGCGGGACTTCCGAACCTTCTGAGAGGGCCCTCTCCTTCTGACTTTCCCGCTCGCCGCCGATGGCGTCGTCGGGAACTGATGCACTGATGGCGCGAGCCGCTCGTGCAGGAGAAACTGGGCCCGCTTCCGCCGCTGGTGCTGCACGGCCGCCCACCGAAGCTGGAGCTCCGTGAGCAGCCGCCGCCTTGGCATCCGCGTCCTTTGCGCTTCTTGGCGTTGAGCTCGTCTACCGTCTTCATTCTCTTCTCGGCGTCGAGCCAACCTTGCACATAAGCTAATTTGCCGTCGACGGATGCTTTGACCTCCGTGTCGATGAGGTGCAACTCGTCGATTCCAGCCTTCTTGACTTTTTCGACGGCCTCGCTACAACGAATTTCAATGTCATCCCAGTGTAACATGCGCAACTGCTCGCATTCCAGGTCGGTCTCGTAAACCCAATGCTGGGAGGGCCAGGAATGACTGTTGCGCTTCTCCTCACCGCTCGTCGTCCTCACCGCTCGTCCTCCTCCTCCTCCTCCTCCTCCTCCTCCTCGTCCTCGTCCTCCTCCTCCTCCTCCTCCTCCTCATCTTCCTCCTCCTCCTCCTCCTCCTCGTCCTCGTCCTCCTCCTCCTCCTCCTCCTCCTCCTCCTCCTCCTCCTCCTCCTCCTCCTCCTCCTCCTCCCCCCCCTTCGGCCGCCTGCTTCCCCCTCGTCCTCCTCCTTCTTCCCTCCCCGCGCCCTTCCAGCTCGACCGCCCCAGTGGGGGTCCGCCGGCCGATCCGCTCCGACAAAGAGGTCCGCTGACCGATCCTGGCCGCGCGAGTCCGGGTCCGCCCGGCCGACCCGGCCCCAACGCCTGTCGGGGCCGGCCCGCCCACCCGCAATGAGAAGGGAATCGCCGACCCAGAAGAGGAGGAGCGAAAGAGCATCGAAGGTGCGGGGGACTCAGGCTTTCGAACACTCCTATAGAGACAGAGAAATATATATATATATATATAGAGAGAGAGAGAGAGAGAGAGAGAGAGAGAGAGAAAGAGAGAGAGAGAGAGCCGCGCGTCACAAGGCGGGAATCGTCGTCGCCCTCGCCGTCTTCCTTTCTCCCTCCTCTTCCCAGGCTGCTGGAACACCCGTCTGAGATCCCATGTCCACCGCAGCTCATATGAAGGAGCAACAAAAACCAAACTAGAACATGCAATGATCATCAATTGAGAGTAGGGGCAGAACAGGGAGGGCGACTAGGACGAAAATGAGTATGATGAGAAAGAGGCTGGATGATGTGGACCAGAAGAGGAGGATGTGAGGACACAGGACGGACGAGGAAGACGATGAACTTGAGCGGAGGAAGACCAATTCTGTGGGGATGGATGGGCGGAGGTCCTTCTCCTCACCTTCCTCCCTTCTCGTTCTTCCCTCCTCATTCCTCCCTCCTCCTCATCCTCACCCTCCGTCCCCTTTCCCTCCTGACCTCTCTTCCCTTCCTCCTCTCCACCTTCCTCCTTCTCCTCCTCCCCTTCTCGAAGGGACAAACAAATATCAGTACACGCGGCCAGCGCTACGGCCGGACTGCTGGAATTTGGCTGGCGCTCAGGTAGGAAATCCCATCAGCCCTTTGGGCGTGAGTGGTTTAGAGAGCCCGCTCTGTCCTCAACCCCCCTTCTTCCCCTTCGGGGAGGGGTTTACCCCTCCCCCTACCCCCTCCCACTGGGCCTGGAGAAGGAGTCCCGCGGGTGGTCAGGGGGGTCTTTTTCGACTCCTGGGAGGGCCAAAAAACGACGACCCTCACGAGGATTCTGGCCCCGACGGGGGGATAGAGAAAAAACCCTCTCCTCTTCTGTGAAGCCAAATTCATTGATTTTACTAAGGGTTTTGGCCCCATTTTGGACTTCTGAGGGGGCAGCGCTCATCGTCCTTCATAGCAAAATCATTGATTTTACGAAGGTTTTGGCCTCATTTTGTCCTTCTCAAGGGGTAGCTCTTCTTTGCGCTTCTGAGGAGGTCGCAAGAGGCCCCAAGATGGCCCCAAGAGGCCCCCAGGAGGCTCCCAAGAGGCCTCCAAGAGACCCCCCAGAGGCCCCCAAGCGGCCCCAAGAGGCCCCCAAGAGGCCCCCAAGATGCCCCAAGAGGCCCCAAGAGGCCCCCAAGAGGCTCCCAAGAGGGTCCCAAGAGGCCCCCAAGAGGCCCCAAGAGGCTCCAAGAGGCCCCCAAGAGGCCCCACGAGGAGCCCGAACGACTCACACCAGGACGAGGGGCCCGAACGACTCACACCAGGGCGAGGCGGGAGGAAGGAGGAACAGGGGAGATATGCGGAGCCCAGCGGACACACGCCTGACAAACACAACTGTCGGCATGCTTCGCGAGAGTTGCTGCTGTGAGATGGGCTGGTGGGGATACGCGAAGCGTCAAGAATTCTTTTCGAGAGTCTTCCCCCTCCAAGCACTCACCGGAGCTGCACGTCACCCCCTGTTCCCGCGGCCATGGTGCCACTGCAGCCCACCGGTAGCGGGACCGGCGTCAGGTTAGGTGCATGGCGTCAGGTTAGGGGGGGGCTTGCACCGATACTCCCTGGCCTCTCCCAGTGTGCGTTCTGGCCAGGACTCCGAGGCGAAACCAGCCGTGGCGGGTACGGGTATAGGAAACTCTTCCTCCTCTGACCTCCTCCAGCCCGTCCTGATCCCTGGAAGAACAAACTCTGGTGTGGGGAGGGAAACGTCACGCTGCCCAACCGCCGGCGGGGCGAGGCGCGTGGCGTGGGGGACGCCTCATCGTTCCACTGCTTGGCGCGCCCGTTCTGCCTCGCACCCTTGGCGGGGCAGCGGGACTCGGTGCTTAAGCCGTCTTCCTACTACTCATCCTCCTTCTGCGCTGGCGAATTCGGGAACAGAAGGTCTGCTGGGTGCCCTGGGCAGCGCCGGCAAGCTCGGGTTCCTAAGGCCCGCTAAATTCCCCTGGGGGGCGCCGTCAAAATCGGGAACCAGAGCGCCTTGGCAGCAGCGGGGGAGTGCGCCAGCGAGTGCGGGAATCTGGAACCACTAGGGTCCCCTATGTTTATGTCGGGCATGTCCTCCTACAAGGGGACTCTGGACGAGACATTACAATAGCAAAAGATAGTCGAAAATGGTCAGGCTATGGGAAAACAGCCCCGTACTAGTTATTTCTTGACTTTTTGAACATTCCTCCTGTAGAAGGACATGCCCGACTTAACGCTAAGTTCCCGTTCCCGCTGCCACGCCGGGGGCCTCAGCCGCTCCGAGACGGCGCAGACCGGTTGGGGAACCTCAGGTCCGCCAGGTACGGCCGGACCTGGGACAGCAGAGCATCCTCGAAGAACTCTGAGACCCCCCGCCGGCCAAAACCGAAGAACCCTCGAGGGCGCCCCCCCCCAGGAGGCACCAAAACATCCCACAAACGCGAGAACCATCAGGGTACCCTCCCCGAACCGACCTCGATCTTGTACCTCGGGCTGGCCGCACCGACCACCCCGCGGATCCCCCACGGGGAGCCCTGGCCGACCAGGAGGAGGAGGAGGAGGAGGAGGAGGAGGAGGAGGAGGAGGAGGAGGAGGAGGAGGAGGAGGAGGAGGAAGAGGAGGAGGAGGAGGAGGAGGAGGAGGAGGAGGAGGAGGGACCCGTTGGAGCGCCGGCGGGCTTCTGAACCTCAACCTCTGCCGGGTCCCAGATCCAGCCGGCCACCGTGGGGGCGGGCCGGGCCTGCCGGGCCACGGGCGGCGGCGGCACGCGGGGTCTCCAAGCGCCCCCTCCACGGCCGGGGGATGCTGCCTCCACGCGCCAACGGCAGCCCCCCGCCCCCCCCTCGTTCCCCCCTTCCCCCTTTCCACGATTACACGATAGGAGCACTACTCCCCTCTCTCCCCGAAGACGCTGGTGAGGTGTCCTGGCCTCCTCCGCGTATTGTTTCTCTTATGCGCGCAGACACAAAAGATGCCGGCGAATTGATGAATAATGTGTTTTTCTGATCCGAGCGTTTCCTATCCTTTCAGAATGGCGCTCCCGCTACAGCGTTGGCTCCATTTTCCTGTTTTCAACCCTTCTGATTCTTACTCCCGCTGTAGCGCTGACCTCATTTCTTTGTCTCGGTTCCTCCAAGCCGTACTCGTGCTGCAGCGTTGGCTTTGTTTCCGCACTTCCAGTCCTTCCCAGTCGTGCTCCCACTGCAGCGCTGGTCTCATTTCTGCGGTTTCGGTCCTTCGGAATCGTGCTCCCGCTGCAGCGCTGATCTCATTTTGCGCTTCCCGCTTTCCAAACCGTCCTTTCGCATTGCCCGTCCTGTGTCATGTCTGGTTTCTTTCTGACCTTGTTGTCGAAATGAGTCGCGCTCTCGACGCGATTCCATGCTACGCAGTGCTATATCATGCATCGCGTACTCTCTGGGGATCATGGCCCTGTTCGACGTCCGACTGTGCGAAAAGAGAGGAGATCTACGCACTGGTAAGGGATGGGAGGGAGGGGCAAGACGTCAGACATGACGCTTGCGCACCTAGCTTGCCCTCCTTCCCCTCTTCGCTCCCCCCCGCTCCCCTGAGGGGCAACGATAGGGGGGACTGGCATAGGGGGGGATGCATCGACCTGGAATCGGCGATACATCGCCGATAGATCGGCGATAGGCCTCCGTTCGTGAATCCGCACCTTCCTGGGCAGGTTGGGGCCATCGGGCCCCATCGGCGATCAGTGGGCGATTGCGTGCCGATGCATCCGCCCATGTGCCTATCTCCCCCCCCCCTATCGTTGCCCCTGATCCCCTCCTCCTCCGCTCCCTCCCCGCCCCCTGCCTTTCTGCCTTTCGCGCTCGACGAGCGCGGCACCGCCCGCCGCCGCGCTCGGCCGCGGCGGTGCACTCTCGAGAGCGCGGGATCGAGCGAGCGGCGGGCGAAGGCGGCGGCAGCCAGAGCCCCGCAGCGAAGGCGGCGGCAGGCAGGCGGCAGCCAGCAGCCAGGGGAAGGGAGAACCCATCGCCCCCCTCCCCGCCCCCCTCGGGCCGACCTCGCAGCGCCCCGCCCGGAGGGGAGAGCGCCGAGCCCGAGGGAGGGAGGGGGCCCCGCCCCCCTCCCCGCCCCCCTCCTTCCTCTCTCCTTGCTCCTTGGCCCTGGGCAACGGGGAGTCGACGAAACCCCGGGCGGCGCCGCCCGGGGGGGGGGGGGGGCAGCTCGCGCGCCCCCGGGGCCCGCATCGCGGCCGCCGCGGCGTCGACCGTGAGCTGGCCCGCCGGCGCCTGCCCCCCCCCCATTAGGGGAACAAAAAGTGACATAAACATAAAAACTCGGAGGTCCGCGCGGATTTCTCGGATCCGCGCTGGGCCCCCCTGGCGGCGCCTCCGGCGCCGCCCCTGGCGCGCTCCGCGCGCCAGGGAGGGGCGCCCAGCGCCGACTCGAGAAATCCGCGCGGACCTCTGAGTTTTTATGCTTATGCCACTTTTTGTTCCCCTACCCATCCTCTTCCCGCCCCCGGGGAACTCGGGCCGATGTTGGACACCGCGCCCCGGAGCAGCAGCGGACGGCCGAGGGCGGTCGCCCGCTCCCTCTCGCCCGCCCCGCTCGCCGACCCCCCGCCCCGGCGTGCCCCCCCGCTCAGTCCCAGGGGATCTGTCGACCCCTGCCCCGGGCTTCTGCCATGCCGGCAAGCGTCTGGAAGAGCACGGCGCGAGAGTACAGCCGATCTCGCTAGCTCCCTTCCATTGCCCATGTGCGCGTCACACGGCTTCTAGTAAAAACACCCCGGGCTTCGTGGGGTCCCCGGTTGGGCCAGCAATTTGGGGCCCGACCCTGGGATGTACGATAAGGGGGAGGGGGCCGTCCACGTCCTCGATGCGGGGCGCGTCCGCCTTGGGGTGCATCCCAGAGTTGCCCCCTCCCTCTTTCTGAACGGTCAAACTCTTCGGGCGGAACGCGGGGACTGCAGGAGAGCCCAGAATCGAATCGATGAGTCGGATCGGCGATCAAAGTGAATCGGATCGGCAACAATCGGCAGCCGAGTCGGGAGAAGTCGAATCGGCAGAAATCGGCAGGCTCGTAGGCCTCCATGGAGGCATCGTATCCAAATCGGAATCCGAAGCCGAATCGGATCGGAATCGGAGGCCATCGAGATCGAGATCGAATCGGAGGAATCGAAATGAGCCCTGGAACTGGGGGAACAAAAATCGCCTGCGACCCAACCTCCTCCTCCTCCTCCTCCTGCTCCTGCTCCTGCTCCTCCTCCTCCTCCTCCTCCTCCTCCTCCTCCTCGTCCTCCTCGTCCTCCTCCTCCTCCTCCTCCTCCTCCCTCTTGAGCCGGTCGCGGCCCGCAACGCCCGCCGACCGTCGTCGCCGCGTGCAGGGGCGCACGGGAGCGGCCGCGGGGCGGCTGCCAGAGTGTGGCGACGGGCTTCGCTTCGGAAGGGTCCTCCTCCTCCTCCTCCTCCCTCCTCCTCCTCTCCTCCTCCTCCTCCTCCTAATCCTCCTCCTCCTCCTCCTCCTCCTCCTCCTCCTCCTCCTCCTCCCTCCCTCCCTCCTCCTCCCTACTCATCCCACCGTGCCAGGCCGGGGCCATCCTGGCCCTGGCATGGTGTATACGCCCTCCTGGCCGAGGCCAGGAGGGTGTATACACCATCCTGGGGGGCGGCCCAGGGTGGCCCTGGCGTGGCACGGTGGTGGTGTGTAGATGCCTTCGTCGGATATCCCTCTCCCTCTCCTTCCTCCTTTCCTCCCGCCCTCCCTCCTCCGCCTCCCTCCTCAAATGCCAGTTCGGGTCCAGCCTGCTTGGCTCAAGCTCGCGCGCCGCGCCAATGTTCCCAAGGCTGGACCAAATCCGTTGTGCCTACTTGAGCGCCTCCGTGAAGCTGGTTTGGGTCTACTGGGCTCTGTGACCGTTGTTGCTCTTTGCAGTTGGGTATTCATAGTGGCGGATGCGTGTTGGGACCTGCTTTCACGGTGATCGGCACCACGACTTAGAGGCTCCGTCCACACCATGAAGTATTGGGACGTTGTGGAGTGGACGACAGTGCAGGCGTCCTATGCATCCTGCATGTCTTCTTCGAGATAAACGCTGGGATTTTGCTGCGTAGCACCCCGCAGTTGCGCCTAACTTTTAACGAATTATGCAGTGAGCCCGCCGCAGGCGCCAATTTTTTCGCTAAAACAATGTGGGTGGGTCGCAAAATGGGTCGCGGGTAGGTCGCGGGCCGGGTCGCGGATGGGTCGCGGGCGGGTCGCGGGGTGGGTCGCGGGTGGGTCGCGGGCAGGTCGCGGGCCGGGTCGCGGGGGGGACGACGACAGCAAACAGCAACAACAGCAGCAACAACACCAACAACAACACCAACAACACCAACAACAATAATAACAAGAGCAACACCAACATCAACAACAGCAGCAGCAACAACAGCAACACCAGCAACATCAGCAGCAATACCACCAACACCAATAACACCATCAACAGCAGAAACACCAACAACACCACCAACAACAGCAGCAGCAACACAATCAACAACAACACCACCAACAACAACGGCAACGACAGCAGGAACAACAAGAACACCACCACCAACACCAACGACAACATCACCACCACCACCAACACCAACACCGACACCAACACCGACACCAGCAACATCAACAACACCAACAACACCACCACCACCAACAGCATCAACAGCAACAACACTAACAACAACAGCAAGAGTCACAGTAACAGCAACATCAGCAACAGCAGCAACCACAGCACGACCACCAACAACAACTACAGTAGCAACAGCAGTTGGTCTACATTTCCCTGGCACTGTGCGTGGGATTAGAAATGCAACAATTAATTTAGAACAAAGCCTAGGATCAACAATGATTTGTCTAGGTCAAGGGTGCCTCCTCACAATCCTGCCCAGTTTAATGTTGGTATCTCGGATGTTCGCGTTAGCCCTCGGAGTTGCAATTCACACTCCTAAGTTGTTCATTTTTCTCCTCACGGCGCTTGGGTTTTCGGCCCGACTCGATGCCTAAGTGGGAGGGCGTATCCACTCATTCCCAGTTCCTAATGCTGGGAGGGCAGGCGCTCGAGAGGTCTCAGTGCGGGGTGAGAGCTGGAAACAATCATTAAGCAGGGTTTCCTATCAATGTTTAGCTACGCGAAGCTACCAAACAACACCACCACCACCAACAACAAGGACAACAAGGACAACACGTACAACAAGGACAACAACAACATAAACAACAACAACAGCAACAACAATCCGCACCGCATAATCTCACTTCAGCCACGTGCCCAAGCAGAATGAATGACCGTTCGGCCTCCTCACTCTGATATACTTATCCATAATTGTCGTCTGATTGCATCTCTTTCAACGTGGGATGGCCGTTTGTGCGTCTGGGGAACGGGGGGGGCCCTTTTCGGGACACACCTGCAAGAGTCAGTGCTGGGAAGTTTTTTGCACATGTGAAGAATACGCCCACCCCATGTTGAACGCCCCCCATGGTGCCTGCGCGCGTTGGATACAGCGCTTCGCGCCTGCATTCGTACAACATGCGCCCGCGCGCACGCACCAAGCGCATGTTGGATACCTCCGCGCGTATTTCTTCCACGTGAAGGGATCAACCGGCCGCACGTTGGATACCCCTACTCCGTCTTCCTCCCTCCCTCCTCCTCCTCCTCCTCCTCCCTCAACCTGGTCCTCCCTCCCCCTCCTCCTCCTCCCTTGTCCTACAGCCAAGACGCTGCAATAAGGAACGCCTCGGTTGCGGGAGGGGCTCGCTGTTCCTGAAGCTCTTCCATGGCTCCTCCTCCATCACTCCTCGTGCACCTAGGCGCTTCTGGGGCCAAGAAGGGGCTTCGTTCCTTATTTAGCGTTCCTTCTGATAGTACCTCGACTGTACCCTCTCCTCCTCCATCCCAAATCATCATCCAGCACCGTGTCGCGAAGCACGAGTTGAGTATTCCCAGGCCCCTTAGAGTCACCAGTCCTCAGTGCTGAGGATTATCTTTCAAGGGCCCACAGCCCAGAATCCCACCAACCCTCTGGGCGTAGATGGTCTAGATAGTTCTCTCTTCCAACCCCCTTCTTCCCCTTCGGGGAAAGGTTTACCCCTGCCCCTTACCCCCTCCCGTGGACCTGGACGGGGGGTTCGGCGAGGGGCTGGAGCGTCCAAGATGGCCCACGACGGCTCCAAGAGCGCCTCAGGAAGCCCAAGATGACCTCCAAGATGGCTCAAGATAGCCCAAGATGCCGCAATATGGCTCCCAAGCTGCTCCCAGAGGCCCCAAGAACGCTCCAAAGCGGCTCCATATGGCCACGGGGCCGCCCCAGGAGGCCCCCAAATAGTATAATCCTTCAAACACCTTAGAAGAACCAACATGTTTTTGCCAATAACGCCCCAAGAGGGCCGCAAGAGGCGCCCAGACGGCCCCAAGAGGCGCCCAAGTGGCCTCCAAGAGGCTCCCAAGAGACCCCCACGAGGCCTTAAGAGGATCCCCGATGCACCCAAGACGCTTAGAGACGGCCCTGGGCTCGCGAAGATGCCCCCCCAGGAGCCCCAAGAGGCCTCCAAAAAGCTTCCAAGAGTCGTCCGAGGAGACTCCGAGAGGCATTGAAAAGGCTTCTGGCTCTTCTGTTCGCCCTTTTCCTTCTCCTCCTCCTCTTCCTCTTCCGTCTCCTCCTCCTCCTCCTCCTGTTCCTCCATCCGCAAATTCATCATCCTTCTCCCTCCATTCCTTCTATATATAAATGATAGCGGAGGGAAGCCCCAATCATTTTTTTTTGGTATGGGGCTATGGGGCTATAGGGCTCTAGGGCTATCGGCTATAGGGCTATAGGGCTACAGGGCTATAGGGCTATAGGGCTATGGGGCTCTAGGGCTATGGGCTCTAGGGCTCTAGGGCTCTAGGGCTATAAAGCTATAAGGCTATAAGGCTATAAAACTATAGGGCTACTGGGCACCCGGCCGCGGAAATCGGCGGCGCACCTCACCCGGGCACCCGGGCACCTGGGCACCAAGGCGTGCCGCCGAAATCGGCGGCGCACCTAACCTAACCATTTCATACCGGAAGAAAACCTCAATCATAATCTTTTTAGGGCTATACGGCTATGGGGCTATAAGGCTCTGGGGCTATATGGCTACATGGCTATAGGGCTACAGGGCTATAGGGCTATAGGGCTGTAAGGCTACAGGGCTATAGGGCTTGAGGGCTATAAGGCTATAGGGTTGTAGGGTAATAGGGCTATAAAGCTGTAGGGCTATGAGGGCTATAGGGCTACAGGGCTATAGGGCTATGGGGCTACAAAGCTAAAACGCTATAAAACAATAGGGCTATTAGCCTGGCGAAGGACCCAACCATATGCAGTTGTGAATGCCGCAATTGTGCTGGGTGGTGGCGGACGCATGCGGGCGGTGCCACTGGGACCTTCGGTGGAGCTCCCTATGGGGCCACGAAACGCTGTACTGGGTGGGTGAGACGCGGCCAGCAAGGGCTGTGCTGCGTGGTGGCGGACGCATGCGAGCGGTGCCACTGGGACCTTCGGTGGAGCTCCCTATGGGGCCACGAAACGCTGTACTGGGTGGGTGAAACGCAGGCAGGGAGCAAGGGCTGCGCAGGGTGGTGGCGGACGCATGCGGGCGGTGCCGCTGGGACCTTTGGTGGAGCTCCCTATAGGGCTACGAAGCGCTGTTCTGGGTGGGTGAAGCGCAGGGAACAAGGGCTGTGCTGGGTGGTGGCGGACGCAAGCGGGCAGTGCCACTGGGACCTTTGGTGGAGCCCCCTATGGGGCCACGAAACGTGCGAGGGGTGTGCCAGAATGGGGTGTGGAACCGCATGCCAGCGCAGCCACTGGGGCCTTCGGTGGAGCTCCCTATGGAGCCACGAAACGTGTGAGGGGTGTGCCGAAATGGGGGGTGGAACCGCATGCGAGCGCAGCCACTGCGGCGTTCGGTGGAGCTCCCTATGGGGCCACGAGACGTGTGAAGGGCGTGCCGAAAAAGGGGGTGGAACCGCATGCGGGCGCAGCCACTGGGGCCTTCGGTGGAGCTCCCTATGGGGCCACGAAACGTGTGAGGGGTGTGCCAGAATGGGGGTGGAACCGCATGCGGGCGCAGCCACTGGGGCCTTCGGTGGAGCTCCCTATGGGGCCACGAAACGTGTGAGGGGTGTGCCAGAATGGGGGGTGGAACCGCATGCGGGCGCAGCCACTGGGGCCTTCGGTGGAGCTCCCTATGGGGCCACGAAAGCGTGGTGGAGGGGTGTGAGGGGTGTGCCAGAATGGGGGGTGGAACCGCATGCGGGCGCAGCCACTGGGGCCTTCGGTGGAGCTCCCTATGGGGCCACGAAACGTGTGAGGGGTGTGCCAGAATGGGGGGTGGAACCGCATGCGGGCGCAGCCACTGGGGCCTTCGGTGGAGCTCCCTATGGGGCCACGAAACGTGTGAGGGGTGTGCCACGGAACCGCATGCGGGCGCAGCCACTGGGGCCTTCGGTGGAGCTCCCTATGGGGCCACGAAACGTGTGAGGGGTGTGCCAGAATGGGGGGTGGAACCGCATGCGGGCGCAGCCACTGGGGCCTTCGGTGGAGCTCCCTATGGGGCCACGAAACGTGTGAGGGGTGTGCCAGAATGGGGGGTGGAACCGCATGCGGGCGCAGCCACTGGGGCCTTCGGTGGAGCTCCCTATGGGGCCACGAAACGTGTGAGGGGTGTGCCAGAATGGGGGGTGGAACCGCATGCGGGCGCAGCCACTGGGGCCTTCGGTGGAGCTCCCTAT
Organism: Prorocentrum cordatum; assembly: GCA_963575745.1. Lineage (NCBI taxonomy): Eukaryota > Dinophyceae > Prorocentrales > Prorocentraceae > Prorocentrum > Prorocentrum cordatum. Next base: position 175,270 of record CAUYUJ010015294.1, read on the forward strand.
GGGGCCACGAAACGTGTGAGGGGTGTGCCAGAATGGGGGGTGGAACCGCATGCGGGCGCAGCCACTGGGGCCTTCGGTGGAGCTCCCTATGGGGCCACGAAACGTGTGAGGGGTGTGCCAGAATGGGGGGTGGAACCGCATGCGGGCGCAGCCACTGGGGCCTTCGGTGGAGCTCCCTATGGGGCCACGAAACGTGTGAGGGGTGTGCCAGAGTGGGTGTGGGAGGGGGAGGAGGGGGGAGGAAGGGGAGGAGGAGGAAGGAGGAGGAAGGAACGCGGGGCGACGTCTCTTCAAAACGAGGACCCAACACCACAGGATGGTTGGGAATAAGGCTACCGGGCGTGCCGCCGAAATCGGCGCCATTCCTCACCTAACTATATGAATCCGCTGGGACCCCTACACAAGCAAACTCTGATTGGGGAATGAATCCGCTAGGACCCCTACAGAGGCAAGCTCTGATTGGGGAACAACTTCTTCCTGTCGCACCCCCAGGCCAATTTTTAGAGCGGGCCGGGCGTTTCGCCTGAGACTTCCTCACCATTTATGACTCTGAAGCTAAAACGTTGGCAACAGTTTCGCAGATGGAGGGCGGGTGGTTTTCAAAATGTGGCTCTCGTCTTAGCGCCGCGCATATTCTTTTTAAACATGTGTAAGAGTTTCACGGATTGAGGGCGGGCCATTTTCAAAATGTGGCTCTCGCCCTAAGAGCCGCGCATATTCGTCATAAAAGGGTGGAGGAATTTCACGGATTGAGGGCGGTTCCTTTTGAACATGTGGCTCTCGTCGTGGCGCCGCGCACATTCGTCTCAACAAATTGCAAGAGCTTCACGGATTGAGGGCGGTTCCTTGTCAAACTGTGGCTCTCGCCTTAGCGCAGCGCGCATTCGTCTCAAACAAATGCAAAAACTTCGCGGATTCCCATGATCAACATACCATAAGTTGTGTTTTGGGAAGATTCATGGTCATGCGGGTGCACAAGTTATGTTGATTCGCGGTGTTCAAGTCCCATGAACGGCGTTCTGGCATGATTCAGGATCGTCAAGACGCAACAGTCAGGTTGATCCGTGGCGTTGGAATCCCGAGAACAATGTCTTAGCATGCTTCAGGGTCTTCGAACACTTGTCTTCCAACGAAGCACTCCCCTCAGCAACAACGAACTGCTGCAGGGGCCTATGAAGGAACTCGGAAGGATCCAATATCGTTGGTGCCTCTTAGATTTACACTGGTCCATCATCGCTCCTCCTCCTCCTCCTCCTCCCTATCCTCCCTCGAACGAAAACTACTGTCCTCCATTCTGCTCCTACGCTTCCGTGATCGTCTCAATTCGCCTGGGCGTCGGGTCTTGGATAGGCTGGTGGGGATACGCGAAGCGCCAATCAAACATATGTATGTATGTATGTATGCATGTGTGTATGTATAGATGTATGTATGTATGTATGTACGTATGTACGTAAGTATGTATGTGTGTATATATCTATATATGTATATGTATGTATGTATATATATATATATATATATATACACACTAGAACCATCGCGCGCGCTTCGCGCGGTCAAGTTCTAGCTAGGCTTGATAGGCCAACTCATGTCATCTCATTTTGGTCGCTTCTTGCGTCCAGGGACTCCCTTGGAGGCCCTGCGCAAGCCTCGGAATCGTATAGAAGGGGAAGTGCGGATACGCAGACATTGCTAATTTCCTTTAGGTATTCAATGATTTGGGAACCCTCAAAGGCTTCCTGTTTTTTTTGGGAGGCAAGGGTGTCTGAATTGTGGTTTGTTGTGCAAGAGTAGACCGGGGGCCAGACTAAAAAAAAAGAAGAAATTGTGTGATTTCCATTTTTTCCAATTTGTGCCTAGCGGGTTTTGTTAGCCGGGTCCCTGAGGGGTGTGGGATCTTCCAAACCCCTGAGGGTTCTGGAAGTCTCCCGCACCTGGAGGCCTGGAGAGCCGTCGGAAGGGTGTCTCGGGCTGTCCTTGGGCGTCTTGGCGGGAAGCGGGGAGGCGCGGTACCGGCCAGATGTCACGGGATGTGTGTGATCTCCGAGGAGGAGTCCCGCATTTTATTATTATTATTATTATTATTATTATTATGATTATTATTGTTATCATCATTGTATCATTATTATTATTATTCTTATTATTCTTATTATTATTAATATTAATATTATTAATATTATTAGCATTCGTATATCTCTATATATATATACAACCATCCTGTGGTGTTGGGTCTTCGTTTTGGGAAAAACGCCGCGCGTCTCCTTGTCCCGTTGCCCCCCCTCCTTCCGCATGTCCTGTTTCGGCTCACCCCTCACATGTTCCGTGGCCCCATAAGGAGCTCCAGTTGAGGTCCCAGTGGCGGAACTGGCATGGCGGCGCCGCCCCATTTTGGCGCACCCCTCACGCGTTTCGTGGTCCCTAGGGAGCTCCACCTAAGGTCCCACTTGCGGAACTCGCATGGCGGCGCCGCCCAATTCTGGCGCACCCCTGACACGTTTCGTGGCCTCATAGGGAGTTCCACCTAAGGTCCCAATTGCGGAATTCGCATTGCGGTGCCGCCCCGTTTTGGCACATCCCTCACACGTTTCATTGCCCCATATGGAGCTCCACTTAAGGTCCCAATTGCGGAACTCGCATTGCGGCGCCGCTCCATTTTGGCGCACCCCTCACACGTTTCGTGGCCCCATAGGGAATTCCACTTAAGGTCCCCGTGGCGGAACTCCGCCGCATTTTGGCACCCCCCTCGCATGTTTCGTGGCCCCATAGGAAGCGCCACCGAAGGTCCCAATGGCGGAACTCGCATGGCGGCGCCGCCCCATTTTGGCGCACCCCTCACACGTTTCGTGGCCCCATAGGGAGCTCCACCTAAGATCCCAGTGGCGGAACTCGCATTGCGGCGCCGCCCCATTTTGGCGCACCCCTCATACGTTTCGTTGCCCCATAGGGAGCTCTGCCGAAGGCTCCAGTGGGACCGCCCGCGTGCGTCACCAACCACCGAATACAACGTTTCGTGGCCCCATAGAAGGCCCCACCGAAGGCCCCAGTGGGACCGCCCGCGTGCGTCATCCACCACCCAGTACAACGTTTCGTGGCCCCAGATGGGGGCTCCACAAAAGGCCCCAGTGTGACCGCCCACATGCGTCATCCACCACCCAGTACACCGTTGCGCGTCCCCACAGGAAGCTCCACCTAAGCTCTCCGTGGCGGAACTCGCATGGCGGCCCACTGGCGGAGTTCGCATGGCGGCGACTTTCGATTTTCGGATTTTTTTCGTCGTATTCGACGTGTTGAGGCCGCTTTCGGGCCGCGCATCCCTGGCGGGAACCAGCCTGCTCGCTCTCTGTGCTCCGCGCAGCGGACGACCCGCGCGCGTCGCCGGGACCCCTTCGGGGCGACCAACGCGCGTCGCGGGGACTCCGTGCGGCGCCTTGGACGCGGGCGTGCACGGGCAAAGAGGGAAAATAACAACGGGAAGGAAGCGGGCGCGATCCTCGTTAGAGGCGTGCCGACATGGGCGTCGACATTTATGCACGTAGACTCACGCGCGCGCAGACTCATCCACAATCAGACTCACTCGCTCTCAGTCTCTCGCACACCGACCTATCGTCATCGCTCGCGTTGTGTGCCCCGCCGCCCGCGCATGTCGGCACGCCCCTCGCGCGGTTCGTCGCCCCACAGGGAGCGCGGGCGAAGATGATATTCATCATTGCGGTATTCACAACTGCATATGGTTGGGTCCTTCGCCAGGCAGATTTTTCTCTCTAGAATCCTAAATCTTCGAAGGTTGGAAGCGGGAAAACGCGAGAAGGCGACAAACATTAGAAAATCCATGGGGAATCAACGATTTTACTCTCTTTGGACGGCTCTCGCAGCTCTGCTGGGCTGTTCTTGGAGCCTCATCAAGGTCTTTTTAAAGCCTCTCAAGGATCGGGGGTGTGTTGACGGCCTCTGGGGGGACCCGGAGGCCTCTCGGAGGTCTCTGGAAGCCTCCTGCTCCCGCTCTTGGGCACATCTTGGGCCTGTTCTGGGGTGGTCTGGGGCTGTCCTGGGCGCCTCTTCGGCAGTCTTGGAGCCTTCTCGGCCCGTCTTGGGGCCGTCCTGAGGGTCTCTTGGGTGGTCTTGGGGAGCCTCTTCGGCGCTCTCGGACCAATGGAAGCTCGAAAACGCGAGAAGCCCAAAGCATGGAAAAAACTAATGAATATCGACGATTTTGGCCTCTTCGGGTCGTCCTGGGACGCCTATCGGACCTCTCTTGGGGTCTCTTGGAGGTCACCTGGGAGCCTCGAGAGCCGTCGGAAGGCTGACTTGGGCTGCTTGGGAGCGTCTGGGACCATCCTTTCGCCTTCTGGGGGCTCCTGGAAGTCGTCTTGGACCCTCCTGGGGCGCTGTGGAGGCTCCCCTGAACGCCCGGGGGAGCGGTACCGGGAGCGTTCCCGAGATGTCCCAGGGAGGTGTGGCACCCGGGGCCGGGGGGGGGGCGGTATTTGTTTTATATTATGTTTATGTTTATGTATACGTATACGTATATGTATATGTATATGTATAGGTATATGTATATGTCTATGCATGCGCATATGTATACGTATACGTATATGTATATGTATATGTATATGTTTATGTATATGTATATATACATATATACATGCATGTATGTATGCATACATGCATGTATTTATGCATGTATGTATGCCATTCCATATGTATGTATGCATGTATGCATGTATGTATTTATGTATGCATGCATGTATGTATGTATGGATGTATGTATATGCGTGTGTATGTATGTATGTATGTATGTATGTATGCATGCATGCATGCATGTATGTATGTATGTATGTATGTATGCGTGCATGCATGCATGCATGTATGTATGCATGTATGTATGTATGTGGGTAGGTAGGTAGGTAGGTAGGTGAGTAGGTCGGTAGGTAGGTAGGTAGGTAGGTAGGTAGGTAGGTCGGTCGGTCGGTGGGTGGGTGGGTGGGTAGGTAGGTAGGTAGGTAGGTAGGTAGGTAGGTAGGTAGGTAGGTAGGTAGGTGTATATATATATATATACACCACAGAATAGGCGCTACCAACAACGAGGGGCCTTCCCGCGGCGCGGCCAGGTGTTTCCGCATGAGTTTTGCGGAACCAGCACGACCCAAAAGGACTCTAAGAGGCCCCATAAGGCGGTACAAGAGCGCCCCGAATCGCCCGAGCGCAGCTCCAAGACGCCCAGTATGGCCTCCAGATGGCCCCACAAGGCCAACAAGACATCCCAAGAGGGCTCCAAGAGGCCCCTAAAGAGGCCCCCGAGAAGTCAAAATCATTGATCGACCTTTTGTTCTTGCGTGACTGCTCAAGAAGCCGCCAAGCTCGCCCCAAGAGGCCCTTGGAGAGAGAGAGCCCCCAGACTGCCCAAGAGGGCCCCAAGACAGCCCAAGAGGTTTTTTGCCATCAGACGATGCAAGTACTAGGCCTTTCGCAATTCAAGTCAGTCCTGTCTCTTCTGGAACAATGCCGCGCCTGCTGCCGCAACGTTCTGCCCGGTCAAGGTATGCCTGACACTGAAATTGCCCGTCTGTCAAAATGGACCGAAAGCCTCCGAGATCAAGAGTTGTCCAAGATATCACGAATCCCTTGAACATCTCGATGGTTCTGCGGGGAGAGGGAGATGGAGGGAGGACAGGGGGGGAACAAGATAGCGTCACTAGAATCATCGCACGCTTCACTGTAAAGAAGCCCAGGAGGCCCCCACGGCGGCTCAACAAAAGGCCTGAGAGAGGCCCCAGAGGGGGATCACGAACCGACATGTCGAGCCCTCCGCCCCCAAGACAACCTCTGAGGCCGCCAGCTGGCCCCCAAGACGCCCCCCAGAAGCTCCAGGAGGCCCAAAGCAGGCCCAAAGAGACCACAAAAGGCATTCGGGAGGCTCAAAGATACCCCACGACCGCCTCCAAGAGGCTTCTGAGAGGCCTCCCAAGAGATCCCCACATGCATCCACAACGACTCTTACAACCAAATCACGGTGGCGGTGGGCAGAAAGTCACTTTATCCGCCGCATCCTGTGGCTTGCCGCAGTGGTGCACGGCGTGCCAAGCGTTGGGTTTTGATTCTTCCAAGTTCTTCCCAACGGTGTCTCGGCCCAGCCCGCCGCCCACTCGGAGAGACCCATAGAAGGTATCTCCCATCGGCTTTCTCTCTTACGATGGCCTCCCGATGGCCTCCAAGACGTTTAAGATTGTCCAATGAACCTCCAATGCAATTCCAACTTGCACCCAAGACGGCCCAAGATGTGTTCCAGACGGTCCAAGAGGCCTCCCAAGAGGGCTCCAACAGGATCTCCAGCCCCCTGAGGTTTCTGAGTGATTTTTAGCGTTCTCGCTGTTTCGGGCTTTCGGTGCTCCAAGACGGCCCGACATGCCCCCAAGATCGATCCAAGATAGCCCAAGAAGCCCCCACAAGAGGCCCCCCAAGAGGCCGGCAAGACAACCGAATATGGTCCCAAGATGGTTAAGAAGCCCCCAAGACGGCCACATCGACCTCCAAGACGGCTCGAACGCGCCCAAAGACGGACCCACGACTGCCCAGAGAGTGGCTCCAAGACGGCCTCCGAATGCCAGGCGGTCCCTCAAAGGCCCCCGGAGGCACCACCCGAGGAGGCCCCCACGAGGCCCCTCAGAGGCCCCGAACAGGCTCCCAGGAAGCCCCCAGGAGGCCACAAGATGGCCTCAAGAGGCCTTCTCCTCTTCCTCCTCCTCCTCGTCCTCGTACTCTTTCTCCTCCCTCTCACCCTCCTTTCTCTTCTCCTCCCAGGTGTTCCCTCAATGGGTTCCACAACGGCTGGAGGAACGCATAGTACAGTAGCTTGGCCAAAATTCGAACCAACGTCTGGCCGCATGGGCATAACCAAAAGGCAGGGGATGGCGGTGATTCGCTGTGAGCATCTTTGTTCAATAGCTCCTCTGCGCCGCGCCACTAGGCGTGTTGGTAAAGCCGGTCAGGCGTTTCGCATCAGACTTCCGCACCGCTCATGATCCTGAAACTGCAATTTTCCAGGAATTACGCAGATGGAGACCATTCCGTTTTCAAACTATGGCTCACATCTCGGTGCCGCTCTCTTCCGCACGAAGATTTCCTACACTACATGGATGGAGGTCGCGTGCTTTTAAAACTTTCGCCCGAATACCGCTCACATTCATCAGACAAGCTCACAGCAGCTACACGGATGGAGGGCGGGTCGTCTTTCAGTATGTCACTATCACCTGGGCGCCGCGCACAGGTGCTAGCTTCAGATACTTACGCAGAAAGAAAGCAGCTTCCTTCATTAGATGGGTCTCGCCTGATACTTGCGCAAACTTGGTAGCCAGAAGAGCAAGCTTGCGCAACGTTTCCAAGTATGGAGGGCGGCTACTTTTGAAAATTGTGCTCCCGCTTGAGACTTCAACGAGAAACTTAGGAGTGTGCGATAGGTATACACGGCGGAAGGCGGTGCCTTTTCAAAGACCCAGACACTTTCTCGACCTTGACGACCCTACCTCTCAAATTCAGCACACGCAGAAGGATGGAGTGCGGCTCCTTGTCGAAACGGAGCTCTCGCTTGAATTGCAGGCCGATGGGGCCCTCGTCTTTCACGGGGGGCGCTCCCCCTCATGAGAAATAATTCTGAGTAGGGACTTCTGAAGAGACTTGGGAAGGGAAAAAGTACTACAACACCGTTGATGCATGTGGCGGATTCTGGAAACCCTGAACCCCAAAACCGTTGTCACCTCTTTGGGGCGCATTTTTCACTTCCGCCACCTCCCGCCGCCCTTCCGCCGGCTTCCGTTGGCGGAGGCGGCCTCGTTTTACTTCCGCCGACCTTCCGTCGAGGAAGAGATGACAGCTCCTTCTATCAGAGCGTGAATTACCTCCCCCGCTTTCGCTTCCAGGCAAAACCAAGCCATACGACGCGCCTCCTCGTCAAGCGTCCTGACCAGTACAGGCCGCAATTTGGCATTGTTTGGTATCTCTTGGAAGCGAGGGTGGTCAAAAGCGAGGTAGGTTTGTTTTCCCCCGATTCTATCCTTGAAGGCACGGCCCTTTTTGGAACGCCCCCTGCCGGGTTCTCTTGGGTCCACCCACTGCACCAACCCTCCGATGACGCTGTCCAGCGGGGACGCGGCGCGGAGACGCAGGCGACGGAGGGCCTCCTTCGTCATGTCGAGCAGGGAATACCGCGACACGCCGCTCTCCGCGGAGCCGGGGGCTCTCGCGCCTCCGGTGTTTCACGGGCTGCCCCTGGGGCAGCGCCTCGCCACGTGTACTCACGTGCCGCATTGCACTGCGCAGTCGTGAGCTGCAGACCACGAGTGCGATCCACTTAACATACCCTGAGGACTCTGCTCTCTTTGAGTCCCGAATGCATGTCACATAATCGTGCTGGATGCATTGCGCTACATGGCGTCCCAATCCATGGCGTTACGTATCGGGAATTGCGCGGCAACGAATTAGAATCGGCTTCACATACGATTAGTCGCGTTGCGCTACGACGGATACGTTACAGCACACTCGCATTTCGTTCGCACGAATGCTTAATTCTACGTCGGGACCGATTGAACACAACACCCGAGAGGACACAACTCTCCAAAGGCAACCCGTAATCTGGACATGAAGAGGACACAACGGTATGTGTTGCAATGTCGGCCATCCAACAAAACCCGACTGCAATCGCTGAGTGCCATTGCATGTCCGTTACCACTGTTACGACGTAGCTACATTTCATGCACATTGCCTTGCAAATCGTTCCTGGCTGACCACGGTGTTCGATCCGATCACACCTCGCAACGTTCAAATGTGCATGATATCCTCCCACACCTGCAATGCGCTGCGTTAATCCACGTGAGATCCAAGACATCAGACTCCCCTTAGCCATTTAATCTTACCGCGCAAAGCGCTCTCACGTGCTACAATACTCCTAGAAGCCTTCTTGGCGCAGGTAGTTCAGCGAGTTGACAGCTCCACCCCCCTTCCTTTCCTTCGGGGGGGTACCTTCCCCAAACTCCCACGCCTTTGTCTGGACAGAGAAGGGACTACGTAAATAGAGCGTCCAACCACGCAAGGGTATCGACATGAATCCAGTGTAGCCGAATACGGCTCCTTGAGATGCCCAGACAGCCCACGACTGCCCTGAAACGTTGCACAACATAATCCATGCAACGTGCCTCCATGAAACACAATATCACCCCAATGCGGTTTGAAATTACCACGGGATCTCCAAATTATATTTCCGATACGCCATACATCCTTTCAATGCAGATGGTGTTTCAAACTGGTACTTGCATTATCGCCATTCCATTTCTTTGTTTGATTGGCTTCCGAGACCTAAGAGGGCTTCGAGAACACCCACAAGAGCCCCAAAAGAGGCCCACGAGGGCTCCACAACGGCTCCAACAAATCACCTCTCAGATCGCCCCAGGAGCGCCCCAGGAGGCCGCAAGACGAGACCGTCCGAGGGAGCGTCCCACCAGTTGACCCAAGGGGGGGGGGTGGGCAGGAGGAGGAGGAGGAGGAGGAGGAGGAGGAGGAGGAGGAGGAGGAGGAGGAGGAGGAGGAGGGAGGAGGAGGGCGAGGAGGAGGAGGAGGAGGAGGAGGAGGAGGAGGAGGAGCAAGGCTTGGACCCTCCCTCCCCCGCTGCCCTCGGTCCGCCGTCCAGCGGCGCCCCCTCCCCCTTCCAAAGGGGGGGGAAAGCAACCCGCCCCCCCTCCAACCCT
>CAUYUJ010015294.1:192500-245000 GCA_963575745.1 Prorocentrum cordatum
TCAAACGTTTGAGGCTCGCCTTGGAATCTCTCCCGTAAGTCGCAAGGTCGACGTGAAGGAATGATTTTCCATGCAGCACTGAGTCTTTCAACGCGGCCTCTACATCGCGCGCCCATTCTCGACCGCGCACGCCCGCGTCCACGGTGTCATCTGCCTGTCCTGTCCTGGTCCGCCTCCCAGACTCCGTCGGGGCGAACGCCGCTGCCCAGCGGCCAGTAAAGGCGCGGCCTGCCCCGGGCTGGCTGCGAAGGATGTCAGCCTCAATAGGCTCCAGTGTCTCCGAAGGCCGCGAGTGCAGACAGGTCTGTAGCGCAGCGCGGGCTGCCGTGCGAACCAGCCCCCGATGCAGCATATCAGAAGCGATGGGATCTATGAGAATCAGAGGATCGGGCAACCCATCTGCACCAGGGCCAGCGCGTTCCCAGCCTTTCAATTGCCGCCGAGCGCGAAGGCCTCGTGGGAAGATCCAGCCAAACAAGCCGTTCCGACCCGCCCCAGGGCCCATCCCGAAGAACATCGCGGCAAACCGCTGCGCCATTTTTTCATCAGCGCCTGTGCAACTGTTATTCTGACGACCTTCTTCGCTGCACCGCCTTTCAAAAGCGTCGACGGCACTGCGGTGCAATTTCAGCGTGGAGGCTGCCGCCGACATCTGGCGCGTGAAGTCCGCGCGAGAGCGGCCGCTGTCAGCGGCGCGGCGGCGGCGCCTGGCGGCCTTGGTCTTGACCGAGGCCAGGCGGCGGAACGACGGGGAGGTCGAGGGCGTCCCCGCGCCGCCTGAGCCGAGCCCGCTCCGCGGCGCCTGCCCTGCCGAAGAGGACGCAGTGCTTCGCGGGGTAGTCGCCAGCGGCCCCGCGCCCCGCGTCGCGGCCCGCTGCTTCGTCAGCGGCTGGAACACGGCGCTCGCCAGCACGGCCGCGAGCAGGCAGCGCCAGCGCGCGCTGGGGAGCGAGCCGCTCGCCGCCCCAGGGGGCATCGCCCCCCCCGCACTGCTAAAGGTGCAATCTCGCTGAGAAGGGAAGCCCATCTCGATCGCAACGCCGACGGACACTGACCCGCCAAGGCTGTGAAAGTACACCAGGCGTGACCTCAGAACGATCGGGAACTCGAACTTTGCCCACGTGGGGTTCGTGAAGACTATGGGTACAGGGAGCCTCCAAGCAGTTGAGCTCTGGTATATTCGTGAGCACCAGAGCCCATTTCTGATGAGGGGCACCATGAACACACGGAAGGAACCGTATCCAGTGTGCACCCCGAAGACCCGCGAGACGCCCAACGGGAGGAAAACTCCAGAGCCCCGAAGTCATGGGGTTCTCGATGCCCCACCCTACTCCGCAACGTTGACATTCTCGAACCAGCTCCGAGGTGAACTGTGCAAACTCGACCCTCAGACTTCCGTGGCGCGAACGCGAACTCCGTGACGGGCGATGCTCCAAGACCGACGTGGCGTCCCAAGATGTACTGCCCACGTCCTCCCAGAGCGCACCCAAGACATGACAAGTAACGGTGTTTTCCCCCGTATCAAGCCGAACTCAGCGCCGCGCTTGATATCCACTGGCGTCGCAACGCGCAGGCCCGACTCTCGCGCTACAGCGGTCGACCCCGCTTCGCCTGCAACAAACACCGGAAACAAACTCACGCGTCTGAGGTAGTGGGAGTAGGTGTGTACGGTGTGTGTTCAACATGTTCTCTGGCTGATAAGCTGGACGAGGAAGAAGAACAGCCCCCCGCCTCCAGCGACGGAGAGGGCAGCCAGGGAGCAACGGTCTGCCGCTCTTGCTTCTTCTGAGATATCCACTCGGGATCAGGGGCCTCGTGCCGTCTGGGCCCCGCATCTGCAACAAAGTCAGCTTGCGCGTGTCGGACTCGCCAACGCACTCGGCAGCCCACGCTGCAAGCTGCTGCCTTACGGCGCAGTGACTTGAGAACGTGAGAGCGAGCATGGCCTCTGCCAGTACAACAGCAGTACACGAGATTGTCGCAAAGGCTCAGGCAGCTTTTACCATGGTTGGCCCGCGCACGGCAGAAACGCCTCAGGCCTGCCGCGCAGATCCCACCCTCCCTCGCACTGATATGCTCGTCGTACCGTCAGCGGCCCTCAAAAGCTGCGGCCCACCCAGCCGCATCGGTAAGGGTGGCGGACAGGGCGGGGGCCGCGTTCAGGAGCTCGACCTCGCGGCTCTGGCCAGGCCGTCCCGCCCGGCGACGCCGCTGGCCTCGAGCCTCGCCAACTCGGCGGAACATGAGCTGCCCCAGCTCAGTCTCCCGCCAGTCAGCGTGCTTCGCAGCTCCCTCATTCAGCGTGGACCCAAAGCCGTCTGTAACGCCCCGGAGCTGGTTGAGGTATGCCGCGGTGTAGGCGCCGGCGTCGACCTCCGCCTCGACCTCCACGAACCGCCAGCGCTCCCGCCAGCGGTGGGCGCTCCAGACGGCGCGCAGCGGCTTCCGCCCATGCATCAGGCTGAACCCGCCCGACGAGGAGTCTGAGACGTGGACCTCATCAGACAGTGGCGCGCCCAGGTCGGCGTCCGTCAAGAAGCGGGCGATCGCGGCCATGCGCAGCTCGCCTCGCACCAGCGGCGGCAGCGCGGAGCGGCGCCGCGCCCGGTTCCCGATGAAGTGGCATACTTCCTGCAGGGTCGAAAGCGGGCGCGGCTGCAGGCCCAGCGGCGCCGCGGCGTGCCCGGCCCAGATGCGAAGCTCAAGCCCGCTCGCACGGCCGCGCTCCAGCATGGCCTTCGCGGCGAAGTAAAACCGCCGCGCCCGTCGCGGCTTCGGCCGAACGCGGCGGTCGGCGCCGCGGGCTCTCCAGCTCCTCCAGCTCCTGCACCGCGATGTCAGCAGCGTGCAAGCCAGGCCCAGCAGTGCCAGCCCGCCCCTGGAAGGCCTCCACGCCCCTCGCGGCGTCCGCCGCCGAGCCCCCGACGCCCGTGAAGTTGTCGACGTGCGCGGCGGCCGGCGGCTTCCCAGGTCGAAGGAGAAGTGCAAGTCGCTTGTCGCCAAGCGGCCGGCGGTCTCCATCTAGGCGCGAGATTCGAAACTGGTCGGGGGCCGCCTCCTGGGCGAAGTACAGGGCCCAGGTCCAGCCCGTCGGCAGGGCGCGGAGGCAGGGGCGCAGCAACTCCCCCCTCCGCGACGGGCGGCCAGCCGCCGACGGAATCGCCCCAGACGCGGTAGAGGTCGAGGTCCCAGTCCTCCAAGCGCAGCTGCGAGTCGAAACCGAACCAGCTACCTATCTCCTCGTCGGCGAGCTGATAGAAGCAGCTCCTGACGTCGGGCCCAGAGAAGTAAAGCTCGCAAGCGCGACCAAAACCTCCAGGCGACGTCGCGCAGCTGTTCGGGTCGATCTCGGAGAGGCAGGCGGCCCCTCCCGAAACTGTGCGAGGCGAAGGTGACGGCGCGTGCTGGTAGCCCTCGCGTCGCAGATGCAGCGGGTGTTCCCATCTTTCTTATGCGCGAAGAAAGCGCCGTGGCGGGACTTGACCGCCCACCTGAAGCCTGCGATGCCGATCTTGACACGTCGGCGGGAAAAGTCACGTCGCAGCTCAGCGTCGCCGCGAAGTCGAAGGTCCCACTGCGGCCCAGGCCAGCCCCCGGCCTCTAGGGCCCGCTCGGAAACTTCAGGCCCGGTGAGCTCGATCTGGCTCTGCTGGCGCCGCGAAAAACCAGCCGCCTCGGCCGGCGGTGACGCCGCCGCAGGCACTGGAAGGATGTCCCCCTTGCACGCCCTCAGCTTCGTGACGTCGTAGCTGGCCAGATGCTGCGGCTCCAGTTCGCGTTGGCCAATGGATCTGATGGTTTCCCGGAGGAGCCACTCGCCATCCGCTCCTGGGCGGAGTCCAGCGCGCTGCGCCGCGCTGCTGTCGGCTGCCCTCTGCGCGCCATAACTCGTCGAGCTCTGTCGCGCCCTGGATTCGCGCGTGAGGCGGCGAGGTCGTTGAGCGTCTCGCCTGCTTCAGATACTCGCCGGTGCCTCTCAGTTCTGAGTCCATCAGCGCGTAGTGGAGCGCGGGGCCCAGACGGGCCGCCTCTCAATGTCAACCGCATGCGAGGGGAAAGACTCGCTGTGAAGCCACTGGCCGCGAGGCCACCAGTCGCGTCTGGTAACGCCTCGAATTCCGCCAGAACGGCGCCCGCCGTCGTCGGGCCCGGCCAGGCCCTGCTGGTGAACGCCGGGCGAGGGAGTCATCCTCTCTCCCCCCGTGAGCCTCCGCCTGGGGGAGGTCTGTCCTTGTCGCTCTTCTTGTTCTTATTTTCCTTCTTCCCATCCTTGTCGGCTCGCGGCCGCTTGTCCCTCGTCGTCGCCAGGGCGGTCGCGCTCGAGCTCCTCCTCGCGCGGCCTCATCTGCTTGGGGATGTTCGCGGGGTCCTCCAGGCGGGCGACGACGTGCTGCAGGTGCTTCGGAACAGCGGCAGATCCTGTAGAAGCTGTGAGTCCCGCGGTGACATCTTCTAGACCTGAGAAATCAGGATGACGAGGATTTCGATGTGCCACAATCTCTATCTGGATGACGCGTCGCGCTGCAACCTCCATGCAATGAAGGTTTTTCGCGTTCAGCAGGTCCAGGGAGATCGCGGGGCGGATGGTCCCCAGGAGGATGCGGTGCTCGTGGTTCTGAGCCTCTGAGCGCCTCCAGCGAAGACCCCACTGAGGCGCTCCCACTCGGACTGGTAGCTCGCAAACTTTCTGCTGCCCGTCGCAACGGAGGCCGGGAACTCGCCCATGGCGCGGGGCCCGAGGTCGGGCGGGTCGGCGAGCTCCACCTGCTCCGCCACCGTAACGGCGTCCCTGAAATCGACGTCGCGCCGCCTCGGTTTCGAGCGGTGGTCGCCGATCGTGCGGATGTCGACCCCGCGCCCCCGCTGCCCCTTCATCCAGTCGCCCCGCTCGTCGCGGTTGATCCTCGCGATCATGCGCTCGACCCCGTCCAGGGAGATGACGCCCATCTTGCGCATGTGCGCGCACCTCTTAAGATTGTCCACCGCCTGCTCGTCCAGCACCTGGCCGAAGCGAGCATCCCGAGGATCGCTGACAAACCAGATCATGGCCTCCTCCTCCTGAGCGTCGCCAGCTCCGAACAAGGCCGCTCGCTAATGCGCCTGCCGCTTCGTCTCCACCAGCTCCCCGGGGCCCGCAGGGTCGAAGGCGTGCGAGCCAGCCTGGGCCGTGGGGGAACGCGGCGTTGCGGTCCAGCATGTTGTGGCGCAGCCCGTTCAAGTCGTGGCGCGTGATCTCCATGTCAGGAGTCAAGCAGAGCCACGCGCCATCCCCGATGTGGAATAGGAGGGCCCTGTGATGTCAAGGCGATACATCCGCTGGGAAGTTGACCACGATCTGCGGCTCCTTGATGTCCAGCGTTCGCAGCCGCGCCGCCATCGCGCCTGCTGCTCGGCGTGATCACCAACGCCTGCATGTCCACGGGCCTGTCGAGCACGGGCGCCGTTGCAGCCGCCTCTCGCACCTCGGCGCGGGGTCGCGCCGTTGCGGGGCCGAGCGTGTAGCCCGCCGCCAAGCCAAGCGCCAGGCCGCCCAGCCCAGCTCCAGCCGCCGCGCCAGCGCCGGCCAGCAGCAGCCAGCACCCCGCCTCCCCAGCGGGACAAGTGCACTCACAGTGCGGTGAAGGGCAGGCTGGCAGCGGAGGCCCAGAAGAGCACGCCAGCCCTGGGCAGGCTGGGATCGCGGGCGGGCTCGGGCAGCGAGCAGCCGCCGCGGCCGTCTGCCAGTGAAGACCAAGGGTGGTGAGATCCCTGGCCGCGGCGAGAAGGGCGGGAAGCAGCTCCCACATTTCAGAACTGAGCCATCATGTTTACGCGATTCTAGTGGAAGAAGCAGCGGTTCCTATCGACCCGATTTTTCGTCTGTAACGCACATGTGCTGCAGCAAACTGTATGTTTCCCACGGCCAGCGTGATAACACATGTATGTACTACAAGTACTCAAGGCATATTCCCAAATTGTCAAAGAATGCTCAACACATCGTCCCCGAACTATTTGTTGTCTGTTTTTTGATATTCCCCCTGCAGAGGGACATGCTCGATTTAATCCCAAACCAGCTCTGCATGCATCCCGAAAGTTTTTTTTTGCCCCAAAGGAAGCCCCTGGGAGCCAAACCAGCAAAGGACCTCCAGGACCCGCCTCCTCAAGGACCCACGAAAACCCAAAATCGAATCGACAAGTCGGATCGGCGATTGACACGAATCGGATCGGCGGAAACCAGCAACCGAGTCGGAAGAAGTCAAATCGCCGGAAATCGACAGGCTGGTCGGCCTCCATTGAGGAATCGGCACCCGAATCGGAATCCAAAGTCGAATCGAATCGGAATCGGAAGCCATCGAAATCGGATCGAATCGAATCGGAGGAATCGGAACGAGCCCCGAGGACCTGCGCGGCGAGGAAGGCTCCTGGGCCGAGCCCGGGGTGCCGGCCCGTGCGCCCATCGCGGCCGCCCTGCCGGCGACGCCGAGGGAGAGCTCGGGCGCCATCGCCTCCGGGGGTCCTCGCAGGGCGCGGCAGCCGGGGGATGGGGGGGGGAGGGGTGCAGAACTGGAGGCTCGGGGTAGTGCCAGGGGACCGGCCCCGGGGTGGAGGAGGCTGAACCAGGACGGAGGGAGGAGGGAAGAGGACGGATGGGGGATGGAGATGGAGGAGGGAGGAGGAAGCGGGTGGATGATGATGGTGATGATGATGCTGATGATGATGATGATGGTGATGATGATGGTGATGATGATGGTGATGATGATGGTGATGCTGATGATGATGCTGGTGATGCTGATGATGCTGATGATGATGGTGATGGTGATGATGGTGATGATGGTGATGATGGTGATGATGAGGATGATGATGATGATGATGATGATGATGATGATGATGATGATGATGATGATGATGATGATGATGATGAGTAGGAGGAGGGGAGGAGGAGGAGGAGGAAGGAGGAGGAGGAGGAGGAGGAGGAGGAGAAGAGAGGAGGTAAGGTACGGTAAGGGCGCTTGGGGGTCGTCAGTCCCCCCGACGGAATGATACTTAAACCCTGCGTAACGTAGAATATGGATGCAGGACCATCTGTTCGAGTTGAGGTGCCCTGAGCGGCGGGGTCTGTAGCCTGGCCGCCGAGGCAACAATTAGGGAAACTCCGTAGCACAGCTGCGTGTCACAGGAAAAGGAGAGGGGGGACCGCACCCCCCCCTCGGCGTGCACTCCCTCCCGAGACCCGTGCAATGGATGGGAGCTGTACGAAACCTGCCAGACTTACCACTACCCACTCTCTTTCTACACTACCTCAACTCCAGCGGATTCACTGGGCGGTGAATCACGCCCTTAGGGGCGCGAACCGCTACGCGTCGCACTACGCCAGGCCCCTGCTTTCTCAGGTGAGTGGCTCGGTACGCACTCTGCCATGTACATGAGGCAAGGAAAAGGAGGAGGAGAAGGAGGAGGAGGAGGAGAAGGAGGAGGAGGAGGAGGAGGAGAAGGACGAGGAGGAGGAGGAGGAGGAGGAGGAGGAGGAGGAGGAGGAGGAGGAGGAGGAGTGAGGAGGAGGGGCACGGACCCCCCGCGACGCCTGAGGAGCAGGAGGGAGGAGGGGTGGGCGAAAACTCCAGGGAAGTCTCTGGGGGCTCGGCGTTGCTTCGGGGGCCAGGATGGCAGAGCCAGAGGCCGAGGGCGGCGGGAGGGGGTGCGGGGCACTCCTCCTCGCCGAGGCTCGCGGATGTCTTCCTGTCACTCTGGGCCCTTGGCCTCTGGGGAACCTCGGGAAGCCTCCTCGGGGACTTCTGGAGCCCTCTGGAGGCCTCGGCGGAGAAGGGGAGAAGCGATGCTGCCTCCAGCTGGGGGCAGGAGGACTGTTGCTCCCTCTACCTGCTCCTTCGGACAGTGTTCCAAAAACCGAAGACATCCAGCGACTCGAAAAAATCGAGGCGCGGCCAATTTGCCACTTTTCTTTGCCTCTGGATGCTGGTTTCAGTCCTCGGGGCCGTCACAACGACGTAGGAGAAACAGGCGGCCCTCTCGAAATAGTAATCAAAAGGTCTGGGGGACCCCGCATTGAAAATATCGAAGGACTGGATGTCTAGAAAACTGCAGGACGCCAATGTCCTGGCTGCCTGAGCTGCAGCACCGTAATCGACGACCCCCGCAACGGGCGGCGAGAGACGCAGAGCAGCGAGAGCCGCGCCTGCCTTGAGATTCCAAAACACAATACATTGAGATCGCCAACGCATTGGCGCGCGCTGGCACACAGGTGCGCATTCGTACATTGAGATGCAGCAGAAAGCAATATGCTTTGGACTGTGCAATCTTGACCATGAATGTATGGGAATGGGCGGCGGCCCAAGGGAACGAACTTCTTTTTCAAAGCACGCGCGATCGGCGACACTGGCTGCCCCGTGAACTGTTTCGCCAACGAGCTACGCTCGAACGCAATCGCGCTGGGCACCCCGCCCCCTCTCTGCGCTTGCTCAACTTTGCCACGGACTCACCATACTCTCATATGAATGATTCCGATGCTTTCCCTCCTCCACATGCGCATGAGCGCAGCAAATTTGGCCTGGTACGCAACGGACCCGGACAACCGGTACCCAAATATGCGACATGCAGCATGAGATTCGAAGAACGCTGCAGCACAGCATCCCGCCGCTGCCGCCGCCGTCGCCATCGCCGCCGCTGCTGTCGCCGCCGTCACCGCCGCCGCCGCCGTCACCGCCGCCGCCGCCGTCACCGCCGCCCTCGTCGTCGTCGTCGTCGTCGTCGTCGTCGTCGTCGTCGTCGTCGTCGTCGCCGCACCTCGTTGTCGCCGCTCCTCGTCGTCGCCGCTCCTCGTCATCCTTGTTGTCGTCGTCGTCGACGTCGTCGTCGTCATCCTTGTCGTCGTCGTCGTCGTCGTCGTCGTCGTCGTCGTCACCGCCGCCGTCGTCGGCTCGGCGCACCTGCCGCCACGCCAGCAGCAGGCGTGCGAGCGCGGGCTGGTGGAGGAGCGGGGCGGCGCGGGGGGAGGCTCGCCCCTTGGGCCGCGGTTGCCGCCGGAACACAAGCGCCCGCTGCCCTCAGGTTCCTATTGCTCCTCCCTCCTTCCTGCTGCCCTCCTGTTCCTCCCCCTTGTCCTCCTTCACCTTCTCCTCACTCCTCCTCCTGCTCATTTTGACGTTGCGCGGACCTAGATCGGATGATCCTCCTCCTCCTCCTCCTCCTCCTCCTCCTCCTCAATCCTTTCCCCCTTGCCCCCTTTTGCCAAGCTCGATCCACCCTCATTCCTCGGATCCTTCCTTCTCCACCCTTTCGGCCTATGAATGACTCATCCCTGTCAAACCACCAACCGCGTCCATATGCTAGGCCAATCGTTTCGCTTGAAGCCTCCTTTCACCCACCAATCCCGGAACCTTGAATTTCCAACAGCTGCGCAGATAGAAGCTTGTACTTTTTGAAACTGTGGCTCTCGCCTGCGCTCCGCCAAGCAAAGTTTGCAGCAGTTGCTCGGATCGAGGGCATGTCCTCTTTTAAACTGTGGTGTTCGCCTGTGCGCCACGCGCATTCGTTCTAAACGATCGCCGCACTTACACGGATGGAACAATGCCCTGTTCAAAATGGGGCTCTCGCCCAAAGCACCGCGCACATTCCTTTCAGCAGAATGCAACACCGAGGCCAATGGTGTCAAACTGGACACACTTCGAAATTATCGCCGCAAGAGTAGACACGTGGACGATTGCACAGGTGTGGGGCGGGTCGTGTCAAAACGATGCTCTCGCTGGACACCCGATTGAACTGTATATCCTGGCTTGCTTCTTTTGTCATGATTCGCCCGGTACATGCGAAGCGGTTCTTTTTCAAATCAGGGCTATCGCCTGAATGTCGGGCCCATGAGGTGCTCGTCCTTCAAGGGGCGCTTCTCACAATTGAAAGGAAGGCCTGCAACGACTTATGATGAAGGACATTGGGACGGGAGGGTGTATTGCAGCATCGTTGATACATATTGGGTTTACTCTGGCCTTCCTCCTCCTCCACCTCCTTCTACATCGCTCTTCCTTGTAAGTAACTCCTCCCTGTCGCGCCCCGAGACGTTTTGTTAGGGCGGGCCAGGCACTTCGCCTCATATTCCATCGCCGTTGATGACCGTGAAACCAAGAAATGTGTGAAAGTGGAAAGACAGGAGGGGCACGATTCTTCAAAAAGGGGCTCTCGCTTTGACGACGCGCACGCTCGTCTCGAATCCGCCGACCCCCGCTTCCCGGGGGTGTGAGATAATTGGCTGTTCCCCTGCCTTTATCCCCTCCCCTGGTGCCAAACATCGTATTGGAGGGGGGATGGGGGCGGGCGGCACGAGCCCGCCAGCGCACGCCAAGTACTCTCTGGAGCCTCCAGAACGCCTCAAGACAGCCCAATGAGCGCCGAGACAATCGAAGAGAGCGCAGAGACGGCCCAGGGTCACCCCACGACGGTCCAACATGGCTTCAGGACGGCCTGCGAGGCCTCCAAGGCGGCCCAAGAGTGCTCCCAGAGGGCCGCCGAGGGGGGCCCAAGGGGCACATCTCGCCCCTCTCCTTCAGGAAAACGTGCGCTTTCCACATGCACGCCTTTTTCGTCTTGACAGCGTCCACTGGGGCCCAAGGAGTTCCCAAGATCGTCCCAACACGGCGCCCCAAGACGGCCCCAGGGGCCCCTGAGGCGACCCAGGAGGGCCCCAAGAGGGGCAGTACGAACTGACATCTCGAGTCGTTCTCGCCGTGGTGGTCCTAAGAGACCCTCAGTGACCCCCGAGGCGCCCCCAAGAGGCCCCAATAGGCTTCCAAGAGGCACCCAAGATGCCCCCCAAAGGCCCCCAAGAGACCTCCAAAAGCCAATCAGATGCCACCAAGAACTCTTCAAATGGCCCTGGGAGGCATTACAGATGACCCTTATCTGCATCCCCCAGGCTCCTGACCCACAGGCCAGACACGGTGGCACGACTCTTGACGAATTCAAAATTATGGGGGTCTGCGGAATGACGTAACCTTCTAGAATATTTGCCGCTTCGACGATGGAGGGGTGGTCTTTTTTATACATGGTGCTCTCGCACTAGCGCCGCGCCCATTCGTCTCAAAAGTTGGACGCAATTTCGAATATGAATGGGGGCTGTGTTCAAACTGGGGAAATCGCCTTGACGCCGCGCGCATTCGTCTTAAAAACACCGCAGCCGCTTCTATAATGGAAAGTGGCTCCTGTTCGAACTTGGGTTTTCGCCTCAGCGCCACGCACATTCGCTGGAAACGCCTGCAACAATTACAAGAATTGAGGTTTCAAAAATGAGGTTCCGCTTGAGTCTGCTTTGAACTCTTAGACAAGAGAACTGCACATATGCAATAACAGCGCGGATGTGGGCCGGCTCCTTTTGAAATTTGGGCTCTCTCTTGGAACGTATTCGACGTTCATGACGTGACTTAAACCAATCAGAACGGAATCTCGCTGTATATCTTTTTGAGATGTGTGATCGCAATTTGTCGCATTCCTATTTGCCCACCAGGACGATGCAAATCAAGTCCATGTCAACAGAGTGCCCTCGCCTGAGCGACAGGCCCTTAGGGTTCTGGTCTTCCATGGGGGTGCTTCTTGTAATGCAAAGGAAGGCCTGCAGGGACTTCTCAGGAGGGGATTTGGGTGGGGAGCATGTGCGGACCAGTCTTGCAACACCGTCGATGCATCTTGGGCTTGCTCTAGTCCTCCCCTTCCAGCTCCAGAAATACACCACCTTATGAATACTACTTGCTGATCCTGTCCAGAAGATAGTCGGCATTTTCCGTATATTGTGCGCAAGACCTCACAATTTGGTCATTCCTATGGCTTTTTCGGTCTTTGCGGTCCATCAACATGGTGCTCCCGCTGCGGTGTTGGCCTCATTTTGGGATCGGCGCGCTGTTCCCGTCGTTCAGAAGTGCGCTCTGGTCCGCCCCATCGTGGGTCATTTACCAAGACCCGTATTATGCATGTACGTATATGTATATGTACATGTACATGTACATGTTTATGTATATGTATATGTTTATGTATATGTATATGTATACGTATATGTAAATGTATAGGTATGTGTATATGTATACATATATATATATATGTGTATGTGTATGTATGTATGTATCTGTATGTGTATGTATGTGTGTATGTATGTATGTATGTATGTATGTATGTATGTATGCATGCATGTATGTATGCATGCATGTATGTATGTATGTATATATGTATATATACATCTATATATATATATATGTATGTATGACAAACCAGCGTAATTTGCAAGGCATGGGTGGGAGGGGTGGGGTGTCAAATATGGCGCGAGCGCGCTTAGCTTGTCATCACCGGCTCTTCCTTCTCCAAGCTCCGCCCTTCGCGGGCCTCCTTCGGCTCCTCCCTCCCCGTCTCTTTTCGGGCGTTGGTAGAACGGGGGTTACTGGGACTTGGTTAAATCATGTGTACTGGAGGACCCACCCCTCGCCCCGTTCCACTAAGCGGAACTGCCGTCATCCAGAAAAACACCAGCTACGGCAGACCTGGTTTAGTGACTCTGGCCCATTGAAGGGCTTCAGGGCCCTACTACTAACCGGGTCCCCTTACCTGGGGTCCTGGCTATACGCGATGGGTCTCCTCCCTCAGCCGAAGGTGCCGTCCAAGGGTCATTGTGCATTGGCCAGAAGATTGCTCGGTGGCACGGGGCGCGCGTGCCTGCGCGCAGAAGCCCAAACGGCAATCGATGAACAACCTGACCCTGCCCCAAACTCGCCATCACTCGGGCGTCCATTCCCGGTGCATTCTTCGGTCTCCCTGGCGGATTTTTCTCGCAGGATGACCCAGCGTGCTCCTCGATGGTCCTGGCCAAAGATGCACACGACGCTTTCCCATGTGTGCCCCTCTTCGTGCATCTCCTATTGCGCGCCGATCATCTGCGCGGCCGGGCGCACTGCTGACAAGGAGCCGGCGGTTCTCCGCGAGGAGGCGCCTCGTCGGCCCCCCCCCCCAGAACAGCGTACCGCCCAGAGGTCGTCGCTCCCAAGGGGGGGGGGGATTCGCAAGTCCGAGCCTTCAATCTGCGTTGCTGGGGAACGCCGCCCGCGCGCCCGCGCCAGTCGCAGCGCAACGCTCCAGCTCGCCCCGCTGCTTCTATCTCCGCCTCCTCCCCTCTCCCTCCCTCTCCCGCCCGCTCTCCCGCCCTGTTCCCTCTCTGTCCCATCCCTTCCCTTCCCGTGCTGTAGCCGCGACGATGTCGGTGCCCGCTAGCCCCCTCCCAAAAGCCTTCCCCGTGCCACTCCCGCACCCCTCCAGGCGCTCCGGTTCGTGGGCTTCCCCTCTTTCCTCTTCCCTTCTTCTCATTTGTCCTCCTCATCTCCCAGCCTGAAAACCTCCTCCTCCTCCTGCTTTTCCTCCTCCTCCTCCTCCTCCTCCTCCTGCGTATCCTCCTTCCATCCCGATTTTTTTCCGTCATTCCCCGATCCTGTGCATCCGCTTCCCTATGCCTTCTTCTCCTGCTCTTGCCCCACTCATGCGCGCTCTTCCGATTACCCCAACCCTCCTCGTCGACGCAGCCTGGCGCCAGCAAGAGTTTCCAGGCGCGCCCCGACTGCCTGATCGGACGGGCAACGTGGACTGGATCACCACGAACGAACGAACTACCACATCGGACGGCTGTCCAGGCCTGCTGAGACCAGGTGGGCGAAGCCGTGGCCTCTGGTAAACATACAGACATGCATAGGAACTGCGAGACATGCAACAAGTTATGAATCTGCGCAGCACACCACATGTTATGTCGGAGGAGGGGAGAGGAGGAGGAAATCCTGGTTGTGAATGTCGGCGATGTGCTGATGTATTTGTGTGCTCGAGTATCGACCACGTAGTGGTGTCTTGAGCTGAACGAAGCCAAGTGAGGTCGTTCGGTTTGCCCTGCTCATTGGTTGGTGTGGGCGCTGGGTGCACGTCGCGTCGGTGTTCTTGAAGGAAGCTGACGAGGTTGTCGTCCCAACGCTTGCGCTGGCCGCCGTGGTGTCTCCGGCCACGTTGCCGTGAGTTCTCTCCTGGTTGCCAGTGCACTGCACGCCACGTCCATCTGGTGGGCTCGTGGTTGGCTACCTTGGATGCCATGCGCCACGAGGGGGACAGGCAGGGCAGGGTGCTCCATGGATGCCATGCCATCTGGTGCTCCATGGCAGGGAGGGGGGACAGAAAGGCAAGTGGCGCCCTCCCTCCGCGGGGGGGCGCGTCATCGCCGACCCTTCCGCTGCTTCCCCCCTCTTGCATCGGTGCTGGGTGCCCCCACGGCCTTGGCGAGCCAGGCGCGGAGGCGGCCGATCGGCCGGGCCGCGGAGTGGGGCACAAAGTTGGCCACGCGAGTTCGAGGCGTCGAGAGCCACGCTGCGATCAGCGCGATCTTCTCCGCGAGCTCGCCGTTGGCCGCCTCGACCACCGCGCCGCGCCAGCAACAGCAGCCGCCTCAGGCGCCGCTCCGCGGGCCGCTCGGCGCTCCCGGCCTCGCCGCCGAGCAAGGTTCCAGGCGACTCACGACTGGGGGGCGCTTTGCCAGCCGCTACCAGCACCCTGCGGCGGCACCAGGCGCCGCGGCGGGCGCTTCGGCCGAGGGTGCGTGGCGGGACAGGGTGTTCGCCCAGCTGTCGTTCCCGAGGCCGCCGTCGCCGCCGCCCGCCGTGCCGCCGCCGTCGCGACCGGCTTCGGGCGCGGCGGGCTCCACCTGCATGCCAGCGCCGCGGCGCTTGCGCCGCCGAGGCCGAGGGTCTTCGGGTGGCGCGGCGCCTTCGGGAGCAGCAGGTGGCCCGTCCGCGCGCCCTTCGGCGCGGGCGGGCTTCCGAGGCCGCGCCTCGGCCTCCAGCACCACCGCCACATGTGCGGCAGAGGCTCTCGGCGGCTCGAAGCAGCCGAGTGGCCGCGGAGCCACGCGCCAAGCCTGCCGCAGCGTGCACCGCCAGCGCAACCCCGCGGGCCGCGGACACTGCAGCGCGAGGATCGATCGCCGCCAGCATCGGAGGCCAGCGGCGAGCCGCCCGACGGCAGCCATGCGGCGGCATGCTCGACGCGTGAGCGGCTGATCTTACTTCTCCTCCTCCTCCTCCTCCTCCTCCTCCTCCTCCTCCCTCTACCTCCAGGCGCTCGAGCCCAAGCTCCTCCTCCTACTCACTCCTCCTTCTCCTCTCTGAGTCCGAGCGCGCGTGTAGGTTATCGCTGAAAGATTTGGGAGCCGCTGGACTTAGATTCTCAGAGTTTAGCCCTTAGCCCGCGCGCGCAAGTCTTGCAGGAGGGAGGCGGAAGGCGATTGGTTCGGAATCATGCCCCAATCGCAAAAATACAATGCCTCCCGACCTCCAGAGCTTGCGGCACTGCCCAGCAAGCGCGCGCGCACACATAAACCTGAGCAGGGGAAGGGCGAGCCGGGCCAATATTACAGGCGCTAGCAGGAAGGCCAGGACGTTGGCGGATGGCCCAGGCGAAGCAAAGCTTGCAAATAAACACTGGAAGCGTTGAAACCTGTCATGCCCACGCGCATTGTATCTCTACTTGGCGTGAACCCGTACCACATAGATGCATGCGTGGCTGCATGAAACCATGTGCCAGCTGAGCTTACAATGCATGCGCATTCATGTGCCTGTGCGAATATACTGTCGCCTTGTATGGCAACTCATGGACAGCACGCAACAATCCGCAAACGGTTGGGCGCATTCACACGAATGATGCGGATGACTGGGCAATGCTCGAATCACCCTCCCTTTGAATGTCCGAGAGCTTGAAGTCAGAGCACTAACGGCACACCGTGACATGCGCCAAAGCTCAACACGCACTCAGGCAGCGCCGGAGAGTAACGCTAGCTCGCGCTGGTTAGCGTGAGCAGCAACAGAGGGAGACAAATCCGTGTGAGTGCTGGCCCAACGCGCGTAATGAACGCCTGGCCAACACAACAAACTGCAACTACTGAATCGGGGCGATTACCCCAGCAATGACGCGGTGGACTGGAGCAACCGAGTGACACATGAAAGATGCTGCAAGAAGGCTGGAGAAAAGATAGGACAGGAAAGGCGGGGAAACAACGGGAGGACACGAAGAGGCAGAGAAACAGGACTCTTGAGAGGACGAGATAGCACACAGGAGGGAGGATGAAAATCAAGAGGACGCGTGGGATGGAGGAAGAAAATCAAAGGACGGAGGGAGGACGAAAATCAAGAGGGAGGATGAAAATCAAACTGAACAGAAGTGGAACGGAGGAGGGATGCGTGGGGGATGGAGAGAGAGGAGGAGGAGCAACAAGAGGGAAAGGATAAGGGAGGGACGATATCGAGGAAGGCACGAGGGTGCATAATATGGGGAAGGAGGACGGACCAGAGAGGCAGACGGAACAACTAAGAGGTGGCATTTGTGGCGTTAGCCATCCTACCTCAGGGAACCATGCCACCTGCGGGCACGCATGAAAATGCGCATCCGGCAATCGAGTGGACAAACCAAGGACGTCTGACACCCATTATGGTATACGATGACAGCGGCTCGACAGTGTTTACGAATGGTCAAGGCAAGCTGCGGGCATGATGTCTAGACAGGAATAACGCTGAACATGGAAAACAAAAGCAGAAACACCGCACCGCCCAGCCACAATTGCTGCTCTAAAGCAAGAAGGCCTCGAACGTGCTCACAGATCAATGCCTAGAAGTAATGAGCTTCACATCGTGCAAACGCATCTATTTCTCCTCAATCTCGCCTTCGTCTTCGTATTCCTTTCTTCTTTTCTTGTCTCTTCCTCCTCTCCCCTCTCCTTCTGGTTCGTCCTCCTCTGCGGAAACTGCAGGCACATTTCACGTACACCTCAGAACACTACCACCGACGCAAAGAAACAAATAGGGACTCCCCGCGTCCGGTGAAATTATTTCGAGTCAAGCACCCAGAAGCACAAGGGATCGAATAGAAGTAGTAAGAGTAATCGTAGTAGTAGTAGTAGTAGTAGTAGTAGTAGTAGTAGTAGTAGTAGTAGTAGTAGTAGTAGTCGTAGGAGTACTAAGTAGTAGTAGTAGTAGTAGTAGTAGTAGTAGTAGTAGTAGTAGTAGTAGTGGTAGTAGTAGTAGTAGTAGTAGTAGTAGTATTTGTATTTGTAGTATTTGTAGTAGTAGTAGTAGGAGTAGTAGTAGTTGTAGTGATAATACTAATCGTAGTCGTAGTCGTAGTCGCAGCAGTAGTAGTAGTAGTAGTAGTAGTAGTAGTAGTAGTAGTAGTAGTAGTAGTAGTGGTAGTGGTAGTAATCGTAGTCGTAGTAGTGGTAATAGTAGTAGTAATCGTAGTAGTAGTCGTAGTAGTAGTAGTAGTAGTAGTAGTAGTAGTAGTAGTAGCAGTCGTAGTAGTAGTAATAGTAGTAGTTGTGGTAGTAGTAGTAGTCGTAGTAGAGGTAGTAGTAGAACTAGTAGTAGAACTAGTAGTAGTAGTAGTAGTAGTAGTAGTAGTAGTAGTAATAGTAGTAGGAATAGAAATACTTGCAGTAGTAGTAGTAGTAGTAGTAGTAGTAGAAGTAGTCGTAGTAGTCGTCGTAGTAGTAGTAGTAGTAGTAGTAGTAGTAGTCGAAGTAGTAGTAGTAGTAGTAGAGTAGTAGTAGTAGTAGTAGTAGTAGTAGTAGTAGTAGTAGTAGTAGTAGTAGTAGTAGTAGTAGTAGTAGTAGTAGTAGTAGTAGTAGTAGTAGTAGTAGTAGTGGTAGCAGTAGTAGTAGTAGTAGTAGTAGTAGTAGTAGTAGTAGTCGTAGTAGTAGTAGTCGTAGTAGTAGTTAGTAGTAGTAGTAGTAGTAGTAGCAGTAGTAGTAGTACTAGTAGTACTAGTAGTACTAGTAGTACTAGTCGTAGTAGTAGTAGTAGTAGTAGTAGTAGTAGTAGTAGTAGTAGTGATAGTAACCGTAGTAGTAGTAAGAGTAGTAGTAGAAGTCGTAGTAGTAGTAGTAGTAGTAGTAGTAGTAGTAGTAGTAGTAGTAGTAGTACTAGTAGTAGTAGTAGAATTATTAGTAAAATCAGTAGTCGTAGTCATCGTAGTAGTAGGTGTACATGTAGAACTAGTAATGCTGACCGTGATCGTAGTCGGATTAGTCGTGGTAGTAGTAGTAGTAGTAGTAGTAGTAGTAGTAGTAGTAGTCGTAGTAGTAGGAAGAGTAGTAGTAGTACTCGTAGTAGTAGTAGTAGTAGCAGTAGTCGTAGTAGTAGTAGTAGTAGTAGTAGTAGTAGTCGTAGTAGTAGTAGTAGTAGTAGTAGTAGTAGTAGTAGTTATAGTAGTAGTAGTAGTAGTAGTAGTAGTAGTAGTAGTAGTAGTAGTAGTAGTAGTAGTATAGTAGTAGCGTAGTAGTAAGTAGTAGTAGTAGTAGTAGTAGTAGTAGTAGTAGTAGTAGTAGTAGTAGTAGTAGTAGTAGTAGTAGTAGTAGTAGTAGTAGTAGTAGTAGTAGTAGTAGTAGTAGTAGTAGTAGTAGTAGTAGTAGTAGTAGTAGTAGTAGTAGTAGTAGTAGTAGTAGTAGTAGTAGTAGTAGTAGTAGTAGTAGTAGTAGTAGTAGTAGTAGTAGTAGTAGTAGTAGTAGTAGTAGTAGTAGTAGTAGTAGTAGTAGTAGTAGTAGTAGTAGTAGTAGTAGTAGTAGTAGTAGTAGTAGTAGTAGTAGTAGTAGTAGTAGTAGTAGTAATAATAATGGTAGTGATAGCTGCGCCTCAGCGAGCCCCCATGCGTGTTTCTACAGTGGGGCCTCGTTTTGGCCAGAGGCATTCCCCAGCACATCCCCAACAATAGCTCGTGTCCCTTCAGGCGGGACACGAACACCAGGTCAGTGTTTTCCAAATTTCTGTGTGCCTCTGGGCCTCTTCAAGTCGGCTGCGCTTGTCGGACCTTGTGTGCTGCGCTGCTCTGCTCCAACCGTTCCCCCATGCTCTCCCCCCCCCCTTGCTCTCCTTCTTCTGCTCGCCTCCCCACCCTTCGCGGAGGCGTCCAGCCGAAGCTCCGCGGCGGTGCGGGGGCGGCGCGGGGGCGGCGAGGGGGGCGGCGCGCGCGCCTGGCGTTCGAACAAAAAGAAAAACCTCGGCCGCCTTAGGCGGAAACCTTCGCCGGCTCGCACTCGCCAGCCGGAGGCACGGCCTCGCCCATTGCGGCGGGCGCGGGAACCAGAACGCCTCGCGCCGCGCATCAATCAAAGCGGATCGTGTTTGCAACTTTCGGCCCTCAGAGGACCCGTGCTGGGCCCCAGGTCCTCCAAACAACTAAGTGCCCAGCGCGAAGGTGGTCCCATGGAAGTGGTCTAGACCTCAAGGCGTCCAAGTTGCGGCAAAAATCATGACGTCAGAGGTATGGTGACGGCGACAAAAGGCGACATTGACGCCGATTGTAATGCAATGAAGCAGCGGGACGGTCCAGGGCCAGGCCTTGACGACGACCTTGACAACAACGACGAGCACGACGGTGACGCCGACGACGACGGCCTCGGCGGAGGCGATGACGACGACGAGGGCCATCTCGGGCGCGTTCTCTGCGGAGGGAGGATGAAGCATGGATGGATGGAACCGCTGCGCATGCAGGGGGGGGGGCGGGGGCATATGCGGCGTGCGTCTCCCAGACGGCTGCCCATCTGTGGGATCAGTGGAAATGGTTGATTGGGGAGGGGCTGATTATCTAGTTTTCTCGTTCTGGCATGAGGCGGAAGTGGGATCGGCCCATGATTAGTCGATCTGATGGAAGCGTACTCCGAAATTCTTAATAAGCGTGGGGGGGGGCGTCACCCTTTGTGGGCCCCGGAAACGGCAGGGCCATTTTTTCACCGTTTCCATAAAAATGTCCCTTGAAAATGTAAACGGCAAAAAACGGCGACCAGAAACGGCAAAAAAACGGCTCCAAAATTGGAACTGGAGCCAGAACCGGTCAAAAACGGCGACGGAACTGGTAAACAAACGGCGTCAGAACCGGCAAAAAAACGGCAAAACGGAACCGGTAAAAAAACTGCCCTGTCGTTGCCAGGGCCCACTAAGGCGTCACCCCCGCCGACAGCCCCACATCGACCTCCGTCGCGGGCAGCCACCGCGCGCCGAAGGCGCTCCGACCCCCGTCGCGGCGCGATGACGAGGCGAGGTTGACCCCCATCGAGGGGGCACCCCACACGCTTATTAAGAAACCCAGAGTACTTTAAAGTTCCCCAAACAGGGCTTGCACTGAAGGATTCTTCACTCAGACCCTTCAGGACTTGGATGGGCCAGACGGGGATTCGCCTGGTCCCCAAACTGATGATGATGAGGATGATGCTGTGGCTGATGATGATGATGCTGCTGCTGATGATGAGGATGATGCTGCTGCTGCTGATGATGTTGATGCTGACGATGACGATGACGATGACGATGATGATGATGATGATGATGATGATGATGATGATGATGATGATGATGATGATGATGATGGTGATGGTGATGGTGATGGCGATGGTGATGATGATGATGATGATGGTGATGATGATGATGATGATGATGATGATGATGATGATGATGATGATGGTGGTGATGATGATGATGATGAGGATAATGTTGGTTCAGGGATGCTTCACTCAGACCCTTCAGGACTTGGGGATGGGCCAGGCGGGGATTCCTCTGGTGCCCGCGCGTGGGCGCCCCGTGGGCGCCTCGAGCGTCGGGTGGGTCAGCCGAGGTTCCGCCTGGAGTTAGGTCGGGCATGTCCTCCTACAGGCGGATTTGGGGCAAAACACAGAAACTAGCCAATACTACTCAACAATAGTCCAAAACTCGTCCCCAGACATTTTTTTGGTAAACTACTGTTGGATATTCCCCCCTGTGCAAGGACAAGCCAGACTCAAGCCTGGTGCCTGCCCGTGGGCGCCTCGAGCGCTGCGTGGGCGTGCCGAGGCCGCGCCTGGTGCTCGCCCGTGGGCGCCTCGAGCGCTGCGTGGACGTGCCGAGGCTTCGCCTGGTGTCCGCCGTGACGGACCCTCTGGAGAACCTGCAGGGCCCCGTTTGACCGGGTCCTGACCGCCTTCCATGGCTGACGCTTGGCGCCCGTGGGCCCCCTCGTGCTGGGTGGGTGTGCCGAGGCCTCGCCTGGTGTCCGCCCGCGGGCGCCCCCGTGCGCGCCTCGTGCGTTGGGTGAGCGTGCCGAGGCTTCGCCTGGTGCCCTCGCGTGGGCGCCTCGGGGGCGCCTCGTGCGCTGGGTGGGTCGGCCGAAGAGCCTCGTGGGCGCCTCGTGCGTCGGGTGGGTCGGCCGAAGCTTCGCCTGCCGTGAGCACCTCGTGAGCTGGGCGGCCGCACAGCTTGCATCACACCCGTTTCGGCACCATAGCCTGTACCACACAGAATGCACTGCACAGCCTGCACCACAACAACTGACACCACACAGCCACGTGTTGTGCCGCACAACATGAATCACATAGCCTGCACCAGATAACTAGACCACACATCGTACACCACATAGCTTTAAACGCATAGTTTACGCCACACACGTGTATACATATATGTATATATATATATGTATATATATATATATATATATATAGGTATTGCGTCACATTGCGTACACCACATAACCTGCTCCACGTAACTTACACACCCGCAATGCAATCTACATTGCTGTGTGGGTGCACGTTGTAATCAACCATATTGGAAGTGTTGGAACCTTTCAAGACGAACGTCCCACTACTGACCAACAAAGGCCTCCCAAACGGACCTCAAAGGCTCTGGGGAGGCCCTCGAGAGGCCCTAGAGAAGATCCCATATGCGTCTGTAACTCGACCTCCTTCGCGCTGTGCTACTGCGCTGGCGCGGTGGCGGGGTTTGACGCAGGCGACTGGAGAAGGAAGAACGACGGGGGAAGCTGAGAAGCATGAAGAGGAAGGATGCAGCCAGAAGAGGCGGATGAGGAGGGAATTGGGGGAGGAGGGAGGGGACGAATAGGTAAGACACGCAGCAGAAGACGAGAAGAGAGGAGAGGAGGAAGAGGATGGAACAGTCTGATGAAGATGATGATGGAGATGGGAGGGAGAACGAAGAGGAGGAAGAGGAGGAGGATGATGATGAGGAGGACAGGGAGGAAAAGGGAGGAGGAGCAGGAGGAGGATGAGGATGATGATGAGGAGGAGGAGGATGAGGATGAGGATGAGGAGGAGGATGAGGATGAGGATGAGGATGAGGAGGAGGAGGAGGAGGAGGAGGAGGAGGAGGGGGAGAAGGGGAGGAGAGGAGGAGGAGGAGGAGAGGAGGAGGAGGAGGAGGAGGAGGAGGAGAGGAGGAGGAGGAGAGGAGGGAGGGAGGAGGAGGAGGAGGAGGAGGAGGAGGAGGAGGAGGAGGAGGAGGAGGAGGAGGAGGAGGAGGAGGAGGAGGAGGAGGAGGAGGAGGAAGGAGGAGGAGGAGGAGGAGGATTGATATCATGGACGAGGAGGATCAAGATATGTGCGTAAGGATACAGGCGCTAGGAGAGGAGGGTGACGAGGAGGAGGGAGGATGCGGGGGGGAGGGAGGGAGGAGGGAGGAGGCCGCGCCTTGGCGGCGAGCTCCAGGGCCCGCGCCAGGCAAGCGAGGTCCGCCCTGACGAAGACGGCGTCGGACCTCTCCGCCAGGACACCGAAGGTGCCCATGCCGACCAGCAGCGCCACGGGAGCGCGAGCGGGGCGCGGGGGGGGAGTCTCGGCGCCGATGGTGCCGAGGCTCAGCGCCTTCGCCTCGACGGGCGGGGATCAGGGCTTGGGGCATTCTTGGGGGCTCAGTCGGGGCTTCGAGAAACCGCTGGCCGCCCCCCCCCTCCGCCTCCTGCAATGGCTGCTCCTTTTGCTCGTCCTGGCGTTGCTCTTTCTCCTTCTGCCACCGGCCTCCACGCCCTCCTCCCTTCCTCCTTCCTCCTGGCTGCCTGGTGCTTGCTTGGTCCTCCTTCCTCATCCTTTCTCCCCCCTCCATTCTGGCCCACCCCCCTTCTGCACTCCAACCCCTGCCCAGGCAATTGCATGAAGCTGGGCGAGCGGACACAATCGACTTGCCCCACGATTTACGCTTCAGGGAGACGTGCTTTCATCAAGATGCACTTGTCCTCCCGTCCCTCCACCTCGCCATCGCTCGGACGTCCATTCCCCGTGCGTTTTCGGTTTCGTGCGTGTATTTTTCGCATGATGGCCCAACATGCTCCTCGACGTTCCATCATCACGTCTTCGTAGTCCTCGTCGCCTCGTCGTCCTCGTCGTCATCGTCGCCGTCGCCGTCGTCGTCGTCCTACCTCCTCTTCTCCCGAGCCCATGGCTCATTCGAGAGACTGCCCACGTCGCCGAGGGAATCCCGCCTGCTGGGGGTTCGAGCGTGCGGGATGGTCGGCTGTCGCCCTCGCCCTGTTCCTCCCCCATTGGGGTCCAACGTCCCGTCAGAAGGGGGGGAGGAGGAGGAGGAGGAGGAGGAGGAGGAGGAGGAGGAGGAGGAGGAGGAGGAGGAGGAGGAGGAGGAGGAAGAAGAGGAGGATGAGGAGGAGGGGGTGGGGGCTTTTCGCATTCGCTTCTTCTGAAAACCGAGCTGCGGCGGCCCGTGAGCAGGTGCGCAGCATGCGGCATGCTGCCCAGGATGCCCGTGCAGCGGTGAAGCCATCGTGCTGCCATGACGAAGGCATAATGTTAAGGACGCGGCTCTGCAGAGGGGGGGCCCTCAGGTCGACGGCGGCAGCCAGGGGGCTGGGGAGGGGGGGGACGATCCCACGGGGGGCTGGGGGAGGGGGGGACGAGCTGGCCAGCGGGCCTTCTGGGCCCTCGGGGCCTTCAGCTCCAGCATCCAAGGCCTCCGAGATTCCCAAGCCATCCACGAAGCCGACCCACGGAGAACACAAGAAGCCATGTGAGACCCCAAGAACGCCAACAGAGGTTCCGTGCGGGGACCCAGAGATCCAAACCTAACAAAAACACCAAGTGATCAGACATGTTATCCAAATAGGCTTGCCCTATAGGAGTCCTAGCTCATCATAAGTAATTGGTCTTTAGGACCCTCCCTTTTTTCAATGGCATCCCCCCTTATTTCCAATGACACCCCCTCCCCTCCTGTTTCCAATGCCCCCCCCTTATTTCTAATGGCCCCCCCTCCCCTCCCCTTTTTCCAATGCCCCCTTATTTCCAATGGCCCCCACACTATTTTCAATGGCGAGTCCTATGCTTGCTCTTGCTTGCTTGCTTGCTCTTGCTTGCTTACTCTTGCTTGCTTGCTCTTGCTTGCTTGCACTTGATCGCTGGGTCTTGCTTGGTTGTTATTGCTCGCTTGCGCTTGCTGGCTTCCGCTTGCTTGATTTTGCTCCTCCCGTCCTCCTCCCGTCCTCCTTTCGTCCTCCTACCATGCTCCTCTCGTCCTCCTATATATTTGGAGTCAACGCTGGCTGATATTGTTATTACTGATCGCGTCATCGTTTCCAAGCACGCCCTCCCCGAAAGGTCCAGGAGGCCCAAGCTTCTGGACAACCCAAGATCTTGATCCCAAAAAGGCCCCCCAAACTCTAGGCTGGATAACCCGAAAACCGCAAAAGAACCCCAGAAGCCCTAACATTACTCAACATTGCCTGTACGGGTCTCGAATCAAGCCCAAATGTTTGGTTACACAATTACACACGCGTCCAAACCACACACACACATTAATTGGGCGATTTGCGTGCTAACTCCTGGCTGGGTGAGGCGCCGTGACTTCCGCTTTGCGGGCTCACTGTCTGCTTTCTCATGACGTGGCAAATCATCAATTCGAGGTTCATGCTCTCACAACACCTAACCTCCATTACCCCTACTACGGCGGTCCTCTCCCTCCTTCTCATATCTGGTCTTCTTCTTACGCCTTCACATCATCCTTCTGCGTCGAGCCCTCGAAAGACCAATGCGTCCCAAGAGAGGGCGCGACACGGAAATAACTCCTCACCATCCTGCCCGCTCTCTCACGTCCCCTTGCCTCCCTGGCCATCCTGGCCATCGACTCGCCCTTCGTAGTCGTCCTGCGGCTATCCTAAGTGGGCAAACCGTATAACCCAGACTGCATTCGCCTCGTCTACCTCTCGGGGGTCCGCGGACTGGCGAACACGGATGGATGGATTGGGTGCATCTCGCGTAAGCGTCGCACACATTCGTCTTGACCTCTTGCAGGATGTCCACGAATTGAGGGCGGCTCCGTTCAACAATGGTGCTGAATTTCAATATTTCCAGAGGTCTCTGACAACCAATGTTAAAGCGCGTAACACATGGCAAGGATGCAGGGGGTCCGTTCTGATGTGCGAATATCGCTTGGGATTTTCACATGGCAATTGCTGAGAACGTACAGCGCCACACATATGGAGGGTGGCACCTCGTTGAACTTGGATTATTGCTTGGCACTTCCTTCCAACATCTGGGCCTTCCCCACATTTCTTCCAACTCGGTCCCATTCAAAACGGGGCTCTTGCCTGAACGGCAAGCTCGTGGGGAAAACGTATTTCGAGGGGGGCGCTCCCCGTACTGAATAGGAGCACAGGTGAGGACTTGCGCGAGGAAAGGACTTGAGGTGCGAGGGTGTTTTGCAGCATTGTTGGTGCATTCTGGGTTTACTCTGGTAGTCGTCGTCCTCCTCCTTATCCTGCTTATTCTTTTCCTTGGACCAGAGGCCTCTTACACATTTCTTGGGGTCTCTCGAGGGGCCTCTCCGAAGTCTCGTGGATCAATTAGGGGGCCCCTTGGGGGCTCCTGGTGGCCTCTTGGGTCCTGGGGGCAACTTTTTTGGGAAAAGCTCCGGAGCCTGCGCTTTCCCCCTCTTGGGTCCCTCGCGGGGCCCGCTTGGAGCCTCTTGGGCCTACCTGGGGGCCTCATGGGTCGCCTTGGGGCCCTCTTGGGCCGACCTGAGGCTCTCTTGAAGCTGTCCTTGGGGCCTTTAGTGCCGTGTTGGGAAGTCTGAAACTAGACAAGGTGAGATCGCATCGTTTGGAAAGTGATGGGAATGACTGAATTTTGACTCGTGGAGCCCCTTCGGGGTGATCTTGGGGCGTCTTGGGAGCCTGTTGGATTATCTCGAGGAGACCTTGGGCCTCCTGGAGCGCCCTCGGGCCGTCTCAGGACCATCTTGAAGCGTCTTGGGGCCCTCTCGTGACCCTCTTGGGCTGTGTGAGCACCCTCTTGGGACTTCTTTGGGTGTTCTGGGGTAGCCGGGGGGGCTGGGGACGGGATGCACCACTTAGTTTACACCGACCCCTGGTGTTCTGCGGCCCAACTTTGAACGCCTCACTCTACCCCTCCTCCTCCTCCTCCTCCCTCCTCCTCCTTCCTCCTCCTCCTGCTCCTCCTCCTCCTCCTCCTCCTGCATTCCTTTTCCTTATGAATAATTTCTCCCTGTCGCAGACCGAGGCCAATTTTTAGGGCGAGCCGGGCGTTTCGCCGGAGCTTTCCTCCTCATTCATGGTCCTGAAGCTTGATAAATAGCAGCAGCTTCGCAGATGGAGGGCGGGTAGTTTTCCAAATGTGGCTCTCGCCTCAGCGCCGCGCACATTCGTTTTAAAACTTTGCAAGGTTTTCACCTTTTGAAGGCGCAATATATGGCTTTCGCTTTAGCGCCGCGTAAATTCATTTTCAACGTTTGCAAGAGCTTCACGGATTGAGGGCGGGTCGTTTCCAAAATGTGGCTTTCACGCAGTGAAAACGGTTCCTTATCAAAATGTGGCTCTCGCCTTGGCGCCACGCACATTCGTTATGTAAAAGTTGCAAGAATTTCACGGGTTCCCATGATCAGAGTACCAGAAGCCGTGTTCTGGGAAGATTCAGGATTATGAGGATGCAACAGTTACGTTGGTTCGCGGCGTTGGCGTGCCAAATCTGGCGTTCTGGCACGAGTCCGGATCGTCCAGGCGCAACGATCAAATTGATCCGCGGCGTTGGAATCCCGAGAACATTGTTTTGGTATGCTTCAGGGTCTTCAAACGGTTGTCTTCCAACGAGGCAGTTTGCTCTGTGGAAATTAACCGTTGTAGGGCCCTATGAAGAGGGAGCTCGGAGGGATGGTTAATTCCTCCAACATCGTTGATGACTCTTGGGTTTGCACTGGTCCTCCTCCTCCTCCTCCTCCTCCTCCTTCTCCTCCTCCTCCTCCTCCTCCTCCTCCTCCTCCTCCCCCTCCCACTCCCCTTCCTCCTCATCCTTTCAAGGCCTTTCAATCTCGAGTCTATACCGCTATATAGCGGCGTACCCGTTCAGAAGATGTCATTCAAGTGGTTGCCGAACTCGCTGAACTCGTCCTCTCCGCCACTGGCCCTAACCCCTCGCCCTGCAGGGGTGGGCTGCGCCCTGGGGCCTACCCCCTCGCCCCGCAGGGGTAGCGAAGATGATCCAGTCGAAGGTTTTCTCGTGCACAGCGCGCGCGACCTTGGGCCTAACCCCTCGCCCTGCTGGGGTGGGCAGTGCCCTGGTGCCTGCCCCCTCGCCCCGCGGGGTGGCGTCGAAGTGGTCGGCGCTGTCCTTCGGGTGCCGGACGGCTGCGTCCGCGGAGTTCTGGGGGCCGTAGCTGCGCTGGTTGCCGCTGTCGCCACGGTCGTCCACCTCCTCGAGAAGGCGGAAGCGCGCCTTCTTGGCGATGGGTCCACGGTGGTCGCTCTCTACGTGGTGGTCTTCCTCGGGCATGCCGACCTCGATGGGGCTCAGGTCCTCGCTGGCGTAGGCGCCGAGGAGCTGCGCCCACCGCGGGTCCGTGGCGAGCGTTGCCCTGGGTTCCTTGGTGATCCAGTCCGCCATTTCTTCGCAGGTGAGGCTGCTCAAGGCCGCCGCTGCCACCTCTTCCGGGCGGCCGCCTTGCATGCTGTAGCGCGGGATGTTCGCAAGGGCGGCCAGCTTGGCGATCGACGTGTCCTCGTAGGTGTCGCGCTGGTCCTTTGGGGAGCGGCGCGTGCGCCGCGGGCGCTC
This sequence comes from Prorocentrum cordatum, assembly GCA_963575745.1. Lineage (NCBI taxonomy): Eukaryota > Dinophyceae > Prorocentrales > Prorocentraceae > Prorocentrum > Prorocentrum cordatum. Next base: position 220,360 of record CAUYUJ010015294.1, read on the forward strand.
CCATCGCTTGCGCGGTGCCCCAGCGCGCTCGCAAAGCTGCCAGGTTCTCCTCGTTCTTGTCGGTGGGGTCATCGATCTCGTCCTCGAAGTCCTCCTCGAAAACGCGCAATGGGCGTCGGATTGTCGGTGGGATTCGGCTTCTCCCCCATGCGGCCTTGTCGATCTCGAGAGCCTGGTTGCCTGTGCCCTCCACGGTGTCATGGTCTGTCGGCTCGTGGTGCTCCTCGAGCTCCTCGAGCTGCGCCTCGCTGCCCTCGTCGTTGTCCTCCGAGTCCTCCTGCTCGTGCCCTACGTGGCCCTCTGGAGTGCGGTCCTCCGTGGCCTCTGCGCTGTAGCTGACGTCGTCGGGCACTGGCTTCGCCTCCAACTTCTCGCGCGGTGTCTTCGCCGTAGCCTCTGCACTGTAGCTGACGGCATTGGCCTCGTGCTTCGCCCCCCGCTTCTCGCAAGGTGGCTTCCCCGTGGCCTCTGCGCTGTAGCCGACGGCGTCGGGCTCAAGCTTCGCCTCCAGCTTCTCACTATGTGGCTTCGTCGTGGCCTCTGCCCTGTAGTTGACGTGGTCGGGTTTGTGCTTCGCCTCCAGCTTCTCGCATGGTGACTTAGCCGTGGCCTCATGGCAGTAGGTGTCGGGCCCTTGCTTCGCCCCCTGCTTCTCGCAAGGTAGCTTTGACTGGCTTTCCACCGCGTCCTCGTCCACGCCCCCGTCTTCTCCGTCTGGGTCCTCGTCCAAGCGGCTCTGTAGCTCATGACGGTTGGGATTCGATTCGCCGTGAACGCAGAACCGTCGCTGATGACGCGCAACTGGCCATTCTTTCCACGCGTGCACGCAAAGGCTGGGCCCCGCAGCGCCACTGCCGTAGCATCCGCTGCCACTGCCCGCGTCCCCGCTGTCACGGCCCGCCTTCTGGGTGCTGCCACTGTCCGCCTGCTTTTGACCTTTCCTGCCGCTGCACGCCGACTCTTGACAGCCGCTGCCACTGCCGTCACTTTCACACGCGCCCTGCAACCACTGCCCGCCTTCTGGATGCTGGATATGGCTCTTCACTCAGTCCTCATCCTCGCCGTCTGGGTCGTCGTTCAAGCGGCTCTGTAGCCGATGACGGTTGGGCTCCGATACGCCGTGGGCGCCACTGCCGTAACGTCCGCTGCCACTGCCCGCATCCCTGCTGCAACTGCCCGCCTTCCGGGTGCTGCCACTGCCGGCATGTTCTCGAGCACTAGTGCCACCGTCCGCCAAATCTTGACCGCGGTGTGGCTGATGACGTTCGGGTTGAGCGCGGTCACACCCGTCAAGCACAGCAGCCCCAGAGCTCCCTGTAAATTCTCTCTCTGCTGGCGCAGGCTGTTGAGCCACGATGTTGTGGTTGAGCCACGCTGTTGTTTGAGCCACGCCATTGTTTCTTTATTCTTGACCGCTGCTGCCACTGCCGTCGCTTCCGCCAGCTGCCTGGGGCCACGCACCTCCTCTCTCGCAGGGGTCGTTCGCTTGGGCGCTGTAGCTGATGACGTCTAGCGTCCAGCGCTGTTCCCAAAAAGGTTCGTGATGCGCTCGTTGCCACCACTGGTGCCACTCTTGCAATTGGCGCTGCAGGTCGGAAGTGTGTTGACTGTGAGACTATAGTTGATGGCTCGCTGCTCGTTGCGCCGCCGCCTGGCGCGCTTTCCGCGCGAGGCGAACCTGTTGAGCCCAGTCGCGCGCGAGGCGCCTTGCTGCAGCTGCACCGGCTCCACGCTCTTCCTGGGAGCGTTCTGCCAGGGCCGTGCCATAAGATGAGGCTCCATCGCGGCGCGGTCGGCAGATCCCGCGAACGCACACGCCTGGGGCCGGCCCGCTCCGCGGCCCCCCGGCGGGAGGGTAGTCGCGGTTCGGGCCCCCGATGGCCCTAGCCTCCTCCTCCTCCTCCTCCTCCTCCTTACCTCCTCCTCCTCCTCCTCCTTAGGGCTCCCAACTTCGCGCTTCGCGCTCCGCGAAGCGCGAAGCGCGAATAACTTCGCGCCCTCGCGCCGCCCCCCCAAAGGGAGAAAAGGAGGACGAGGAGGAGGGGGGAGAAGGAACGAGGACCGCGAAGCGCGAATAACTTCGCGCCCTCGTGGGAGCCCTTGCCTCCTCCTCCTCCTCCTCCTCCTCCTCCTCCTCAAAGCTCTCCGGAGGTCTACGCAGGCCTTCGGATGCTTCCAGAGGTCCAAAAACTCTGAAGTCTACCAAACAGCTAAGCCCAGATCCTTCCACCTCGATGCCCATCCTCTTCCTCGTCCTCCTCGTCGTCCCCGTTCTCGTCCTCTTCCTCGTCCTCCTCTTCCGTTCCCGTCCAGCGGCGGCGGTGGTCGCCGAGTCCGGCGGGAGCACGACCTCGCTCGAATGGGCCGTGCTTCCTGCGCGATCCCGCGGCCCTCGCCCGGTCCCCTCGCCGCTGCCGCCGCCGTCGCCGCCATCGCCGTCGTCGTTGCCGTCGACACTGCTGTTGCCGTCGCCCTGCCGATGCTGCGACCCCTCCTCCTCCTCCTCCTCCTCCTCCTCCTCCTCCTCCTCCTGCTCATCGACTTTTTCCGCTCCTCCCCCGACCGCTGCTTCAGCACTCGAACGGTAGGTTACCTGTACATCATAACAGTGAGGAAAGGCAACATGTGCGGGTCCCTTGGCATTTGGCTCAAGGGATCCCTGTCCGCGCCCACTGTACAATCGCTTTACATGGCAAGCTGCTCTACAATCGGGATGCAAACATCTCTTCTACCCATCACTGTACATCTTAGTTGGTAGCGGAGCACGTTGCTCCGAGATCCACAACCGCCATGGCCCGCGTGGCTCTCCCTCCCACAAACGGCTCCCGCTCTACATTCCGTTCTACATCGGTACCACGCGTACCTAATCTACACTCATGCCTCATGCTGGGCACCCCCCTCGTCTCGGCAGGCGACGTGCCTCGAGGGCCGGTGGGGCCCCGCCGACCCAGCCGCCAGGAGAAGCCGAGGTACCCCAGCACGACCATGACTACCTGTATCAGAACACCTTCGAGAAGGACAGCGCCCCCCGCCCACCGACTCCCCCCTTCGGGTACTCTCGAATATGTTCGAGATGCTCGGGGTCCCTTCGTCGTCGCAGCACTCGACTGTGAGTGCCGCCGTCAGCGTCAGACCGTCGAGCGATCTGACGTCCAAACTCACGGCGTCGGCGCAGGGCCCCGAGCTGCTCGCAAACGTGTTGCGGAATCCCAATAGGGGAAAGCGGCAAAGGGCGCACCACCCTCATTGCATCCGCATGTGGTTGTAGCTGGCAGTATCAAGCAATCCTTCGATCCGACGCTCACATCGTCGGTGTCGGCAAGGCGCCCCGACTTGTCCGCAACTGTCTTGTGGAAGCCGGAGAAAGCACGTGCAGGCAAGAGCGGGAATGCAGAGGAGAATCGGGCAACTAAGTTGCCAGCTCACCATGATCCTGCAACACTACAGCGTGGCCTATCCGACGGACGCTCCACAACTAGCACACAAGATGGGCCAACTACGCAGATTTGGACATATGATCGAAGGCTCGCCGGGCAATCTTGCCTCAGCCGTGCAGTCGTCCCAACGCCACGCGTTCTTCAAGGGTGCGCCCACGCACGATCAGGGTAGGAGTGCCTGTGGCACTGGAGCCACCTTCAGCCATTGGAGCGGCAACGAGCCCGCCTGCAGCGCCAGCTGCCGCCATCGCCGACGCATCAGCAGCACCGCAGGTGGCATATCCAGCAGCAAGTTTCACCTCGGGCACCGACTCTGATACCATCAGCTCATTCGGCGAAGAACACTTCTTTTGGGCCTCCGAGCGCGCCAAGTACGAATGGCGCCGCTTCAACAACAACAAGCCCAGCGCCGCGCGCAGAGGGTCATCGAACGCAAAGGCAAAGGCCACAGAAAAGGCTGCCGCGTCTTTCTGGCCGACTTGTCCGACAACGACCTCGGTGAAACCTTCGCTGGCTTCGGAAAGGGCAGGTGCAAGGGAACGTGGAAGCATCGGACCAGTGGCTGGGATTCCGCCTACAAGGCAATCCTTTGGGTCCTGACGGGACACGTCTCAAGTGCCACGAGTGCGACTCCGAGGAGCGCCTTGCGCGCGACTGTCCCCGCCGGCGCCAACACGAGCGCCCCTCTTCCTCAGCGCCCCAGCCTCAACAGCACCACCACCACATACACCAGTATCCTCAGCACTCACGCACCTGGGTCACCATGGAACGCCTGGACCAGCCTGCTCCACAACCAGCGCCCTGTGCCTAGTCGGTCTGGATGTCCAAAGAAACCCATGGGATGCCCCAATCTGTGGTTCTGGGACCCGACAGCGATGACCCCATGCAGAGCGCCGATTCCTGGAATGGCGGTCAGCCGACTCCAACGTCGGCAACTATGCGGCCAGCACTGGCCGCAGCAGCTCCCAGTGCTTCGTCCGACAGCTCCTGGCAGGCGGTTGGCCAGAGCCATTGGTCAAGTTGTGTGGGTAGTTCATCGTCTTCATCAGCTTCGCCTAACCCTCGTGAGGCCGAACTTCGGCGACTGCGCCAAGACATGGGCGACATCATGCGCCACGTACGACAGGACTCTGCTCAACTGGCGGATAAGGCAACTATGTTGCCAGTCCGCGTGGCAGGAGTGGGGAACGCAACAGCTACAACACCCACAACTCCAGCCGCATCTGCAACACCACCACCACCGACACCACAGCGCTGGGCCGGAATGGCAGGTGCTTTCCCGCTGGGGCCACAGCAAGGGCGCAACGGGGTAAGCGACATCAGTGCCCGAGTCGCTTTGCCATCTAGTCCACCTGCCGATGTGCATTCGCCGCGCTGGACTTACATGCCATCAGTCTCAGCACGCGGAACTAGCACACCATATGGATCCAGCTCCATGTGGCCACCACAGTCCGCACCAATATCAGTGTCAACACCGATGCCAGAACCTCCCAACGATCTGGCTGTCTTCAACCAACACGTCCCCATCGACGTGAACTAGCCATCCGGGAGAGTGGCCGTGTGGTTGGCCGGCCGCGACACTTGGATGTCCAGCGGCGTGCGATCCGACCGCGGAGTGGGCTCCACGCTCGACCGCGCACAATGACGACACCTCGACGAGCTCCACAGCACCCAACTTGCACTTGAACTCTTACGACAACCAAACGAGCAACGAAGATGAACCGCACAACATTGGACAAAACCCCCTACTAATCCACCTCCTGTGCCGGCTGCCGCACCAACTACACCCCGCGTCGCGGTCTTCAACGGCGACGACCGGGAATGTCTTATCTGCATCGAGGCTTTCGTACATGGTGATCGAGTGGTACGCATACAGTGCCGCCACATCCTGCACCAGGCATGCCAGCCACAACTTTTGCAGAACACCGACGCCCACTTGGTGTACTGCCTGGCGCGCCGAGGCCCGGCTGACGTCATCGCCGATGTCCGCTTGCGAAACGTACTACAACGGGTCCGTCAACCGTGTTGCCGGCCCGTGCGGCAGACCCTAGCACTCCGGGTCGGGCACCCATGTTGCCATCCTGGCCGATGCCAGACAACAACGTACCAGAGGAGACATCACCACAGCAAGACACCGTCCAGACTCCTCGGCTCGCCCCGACACCAGGGACACCACAGCAGGATCTTATGCAATCCAATCCCCTGGCAATGCTTCCAATTTTGCGTCCGCTGCCGATGTGGCAATACCGTGCGACACCCGCCTGGACTTGCAAACTCCGCCGTGCCGACCGACGCTCCCGTGGTGGCCTACCTCGTCAGGTACAGGCCCAAGTCCACCCACCGACTCACCATACTACCTGGCGAGCACCGACCTCCCAGGCGGTCGGTGTGGTGTCATTGTGGATACCGGCGCCTGGATCAACCTCTGGGGGCAACCCTTCGCGATGAGCCTGGCGGACGAAGCCATGAAGGCTAGGCTTCAGCCCACAGAGGAGAGGCTGGCGTCTCCACTCTACGTAGCAGGAATGGGCAACGGCTCACAAATTGCCCATTGGAAGGTACACTGCCCCATCGCGGTCACCACACGCGACGGCGTGACCACCCAGCACAGCATGCGTGCTCCTGCAGTGGAGGGCGACGGCTTCGATCTCCCTGTCCTACCCGGTCTGCAATTCATGCAGTCTAACAACGGGTTTGTGGAGACAAGCTTAGCACAAAAAACGCCTCACGTTTCCCAGTCCTGGAGGTTGTGAAATTAACTGGAGCCCAGGCACCATTCACTTCGACCTAGAGTCAGCTCCAAATGGCCACATAAGCATAGTTACCAATCGACAACATTGACCAACTCCAACCACCGACCGGGGGACTGCCACCTGAATAGTTCACACTACTAGCAGTGGGCACAACCAACAGGACAACGACACCAACGACGCACGCGAGTTTAGAGAAGCTCAGCATACAGCTTCATAGCCCCAACGCACAAGCACCAGTGCTGGGCACGCCTCTGGCAGCAGGCTGCGACCTATTCGCCTGCGCGGACGTCAGTATCGTGTGGTCGCGAACTGGTGCCTACGGGCGTGGCCGCTCTTGCCACTGGGCACCTACTTGTGGATCGCCCCACGCTCAGGACTAGTCCTCAAGGGTATCGACGTCGCCGGCGGAGTGGTAGACCCCGACTACCGCGGCGAGATCACGGTGATCATGCACAGCACCAGCCCGCGGACGTTCGTGGTCGAGCAGGGCCGAAAGATCGCCCAACTCATCCTGGAACGCATCATCACAGACTCCGATATCATGGTCGTTACCAACCTTCCTCCATCTTCCCACGGCTCTGGGGGCTTCGGTCGCACCGGCATGACGTGCGTGCCTCAACTACGACCCCATCTCGCAGGAAACGGGCACTACAGGTAGGTCGGGCATGTCCCCCTTCAGGCGGATTTTGGACGAACAGAAATATGTTCGAAACATATTCTAAAATAGTGACAGAATCGTCGCCACACTATTTTTTGACGATTTTTGAATATTCCTCCCGTAGAGGGACACGCCCACACTACAGCACTATCAGGGTCAAGCGGCAACTATGTTGCCGAAGACCCCACGCGGCAGCCACACTATAGGAGGACGGGTCGGCCCACGAGGCTGACCCAGCCGACCTGCCCCCAGCAGAAGCGGGCAGCAGGCCCAGGACGTCCCCGCCAGGGTCCTGGAAAGAGGCGGGACGCCTCACTGGCGCTACAAAGGCATGGCTTCGACGTCATCCGCACCGCCAATTTCGAGGGTGCTATCGCGACGCTAGCCGACTCCGCATTTCCCAGCTCCACCTACAACATCGTAAGGACCACGTGCGACACGGATAGGAACGATTCCCCTAATTCTCGACTCCCTTCCCGACTGGTGTCCACGAGGCAAGGACTCTGGCACCAGAATCGTGATCTACGGCCGCCACGGCCAGCAATGAAACGACCACAATACGACAGATTATCGACACACATGTGCTCCACCTGACTGAGCACAGGGCATGCCCCAAGCCCTTTGCCCCAGAGGCCAAACATATCAATTCAATCTTTATGGTGCTTACCGGAGCACCCATTTGCAACCAGCTATATAGGTGCAATATCAAGCTCGACTAGCACAAATACCACTGGACGATCATCAACCCGAAACTTTACACGGCTCTGATGTGCCGTGAGGTCGGTCTTGCGCCGCGCTTTCGCAGTTCGCAGCTCTCAGCGAGCCCCCCAGGGAGGGCGTCGAGGCAGGATGTAAGAGGCAGGAGAAGAGAGGAGGGAGGAGGGAGGCGGGATGAGAAGGACAAAGTCGCGACCGCAGGGTTCTTCCGAAACGAGAACCCGACGCAGGAGGGGGGTTGGGAAACCGACAACCTCTAGAACCTCCTCTTCCTCCTGCTCCTCATGCTGCTCCTCCTCGTTCCTCCTCCTCCTCTGAAGGGGCCCCAGGACACACAAATAAATACACACAAATAAAACATTCCCCACATTTTCCCACATTTTCTGGGTTTTTGTCTTCCCCCCCACTTCCCATATTTTCCCATATTTTCTGGGAATCTACGATTAATTGTGTCTGTGTGTTTTTTCCCCTCCTGATCCTCCCTCTTCCTCCAAGAGGAGGAGGAGGAGGAGGAGGAGGAGGAGGAGGAGGAGGAGGAGGAGGAGGAGGAGGAGGAGGAGGAGGAGGAGGAGGAGGAGGAGGAGGAGGAGGCGCGCCAGTGCTCCTGCGTCGGCCGGAGCCCGCTGCGAGCCGTCCAGCGCCCCCGAGTCGGCCGAGGCATCCCGCGTCGGGGTCGGCAGTCGCAGCGCGCAGCTGTCCATGCTCGCGAAACCGCTGGCCTGGCCATGCCGGCTCCTCCGGCTCCCTCCTCCTCCTCCTCCTCCTCCTCCTCTTCTTCTTCCTCCTCCTCCTCCTCCATTCTCCTCCTCCTCCTCCATTCTCCTCCTCCTCCTCTTCCTCCGCCGGGCCGGCTGGGGCTTTGCCCAAATCGGCGACCACACGGTTGAACTGGTGGTCTTCGGCCCGCTCCCAGGACCCGTTCAAACGTCCCCTCGTGCGGAACTGTACGCCGTCGTTCAGATTCTATGAGCTGCTTTGCTGCCGCTGACGATCTATATACACAGATTATCTGGACCTCCCCCAAGGGCTCGAGCGAGGACCAGAATGGGACTGTCACCCAAGTCGTCCCACTGCACACCTTTGGCGTGAGATCTGGCGAAAAATCGATGACCTAGGAAGCTTGTCTGAGGCGCTAGAAACTGTGCACGTTCCAGCTCACCAGCGTGGGCAGGGCTGCGTGGCCCGAGTGCATAGATGGGCGTGTTTTTTTTTGTTTTTTTTTTTTTGTTGCAGGCAACTTTAGGAGACTCCGTGTACCCTGGGAGCTCTCTGGGCCTGGGCGCTCTGGGCCTCGGACGGCGATCGCGACAGACCACGCTCCCGCGGCACCCGGCTTCCGCACAGGGCCGAACGGCAGAGGACCAGTGAAGAGCACGACGTGCGCGGCATCGCACATGCACAATCACCTGGCGGGAGCTGTCCTGCGAGCGTGGCCGAAATTGTGGGCGCACATCCGAGGAGAGAGGAGGGAGGAAAGAAGAAACGACAAAGACGACGAGGGAGGAGGATAGGAAGGGGCAAGGGCGCTGTGCGACGTTCCCCTGCGGCCCAAACGGCCGCCAGGACCTGCGGCCTGCCAGGACCGAGACGTTCATGCTGTCCCTCAGGTGGACGCGAAACGCATCAAGGACACGTTTGAGGCGGCTCGGAAAGCTTTGGTCTGGATGGCTCGGTCCCACGCGGCCTACATGGCCGCCACCGCGTCGCCAGGTCAAACTCGTTTTGTTGAGCGTCAGAGGGCGAGGGCTCATCGGCAGCGCCGGACGCCTGATGCTAGTTTGTTTCACGCTTTCTACCCGCATGGGCGGGGGTGGGAATGTGCGTGCGGCAAGACGGTTATGACCGAAAAACAGCGCAAGATAACCTCGCGTCGCCAGTGTCCTGCGAAGATTTCTTTGCGCGATCGGACGGCCTTGTTGGCCCAGCGTGTCAGGTCCTCTGCTTTTCCTGTGCCGAACTGTTCGCAAGCCGCCGACCCGACGCGATGTGCCGCTGATAGCCCTGGAGGCCCCGTGGAGCCGTCGTCGTCGTCGTCGTCGTCGTCGTCGTCGTCGTCGTCGTCGTCGTCGTCGTCGTCGTCGTCGTGGTCGTCGTCGTCGTCGTCGTCGTCGTCGTCGTCGTCGTCGTCATGTCGTCGTCGTCGTCGTCATGTCGTCATGTCGTCGTCGTCGTCGTCGTCGTCGTCGTCGTCGTCGTCGTCATTGTCGTCGTCGTCGTCGTCTCAGGTCGTGGGCACCTCGCGTCCGGTCTTGTGAGCGTGAAGCGCTCAGGTCTGTGTGTGCCCGCCTCCAGCAGGATGATGTCTCGCCGACTTGTGGGGAGCTTGCCCGTGCTAGCACGCGTGTGCGTCTCCGCTCCGACTCTGAAGAGCGTCGCGCCCCCCGCGACGTCCGCACCCGTCTCGAGCGTCTTCCCCAGGAGGAGGGTGAGGATGTCTCGTTGGAGTCGCTGCAGGCTGATGAGCTTGGAGGTTTCTCGCCTGCTCGAGTTTTTGGCCGGGTCCGTGCTCGGCTCGCCAGGACCAGACTCGCGAGCCCTCGTCTCCCCCTCGGATCGTGAGAACTCGCCTCGATAGCCCAGCGCCTCCTGATGGAGGCGCCGCTCGTGCCGTCACGTTCGCGAGCCCCGCGCACGGGGCTCGCGACCAGGCCACCGCCAGCTTCCAGGCGGGGCCCCGTGCTGCCGCTGCCTCTCCTCCTCCTCCTCCTCCTCCTCCTCCTCCTCCTCCTCCTCCTCCTCCTCCTCCTCTCCTCGGTGGTGGGCGGGAGCGGGCGGTGGGGATGGTGGCTCCATGCGAGACGTGTCCGGCAGCGCGCCCGCGGGACGAGGGTCCACCGCCGCTGCGCGCGGGGCGAGATTCGAGGGCGCCGCCCGCAAGCAATCTTGGCAACTTAAGACTGGCAGCCTCCTGATCTCCTCATTCGCACTTCTTGTGGCGGCGCGCCTTGGTTCAAACGCGTCAGCGTGGGTGGATTGCCCAATTGCAACCCATTGAGGGCCCCGGGCCAGGCCGTCGGGAACGGAGGCCGATTGTGGCACTTGCTGCAGCGCCAGCGGCCAGCGCCGCAGATGCTTGCCAGTGTCAGTTTCAGCCCAGCAACATGCCCCGTGATGAATTCGGCCAAGATCCCGCCCGCATCATGCCTCTCCGCCCCCCCCCTCGCGCCCGAAGGGATCGCGCCGCGCGCGGGTGCGTGGCGGGGCGGCCAACTCCTTTTTCGTTAAAAGATGCGGATGATGATAATGCTTGGATCTATGGATTTGCTGAGCCAATGGAATGTGAGGAGATATCTTTGCGCCGTTCGCATCCCGCCCGCAGCGTCTTTCCCCCTCACCTCCGTCGAGTGAATTGGAGTCCCGCCTTCGTTTTTCGGTTTCCTATAACTCGAAATTCTGGGCAGGGCCAGGTTTGGCGCGTCCTCCTTGCCTTCCCCGCAGGAGGGCTCAAGCGGGCCCAGACTTGCGGCAGTTCGCCACCTTGTGTCGCCGGGGAATGCGGGGCCGCGGGGGGGCCCCGCGACGGCGCCAGCTGCGGCTACTGCTGCGGGCGAGAACGGTGGCTGAGGGGCAGAATCAGGGGCAGCTCAGTTCCAGGGCGCAGCGCAGATACATGCATCCACGCCCCCCTTCCCCCCTGCCTCCCGCCCCAACTCTGCAGCGGCAGAAGCGCCTCCGAAGCCGCGTGGGGTGAGCTAGAATGGCGACGCAAGTGCGCCTGACAGGTGGGCGCTGACTCCCCCCCACCTCCGGGGGGTTTCCATCGCGGGTATCTGGATATTGGAGGGGGGCGGCCGCGGCCCCGCAACTTCGAGGACGTCGCGCCGCAATGGGGCCGGGGGCGGGCTGGGGCGCCTCGGGGGGGCATTTCATTCATTGCCGTGCCGCGAAAAAATATTGCCAAATTTCCTCCGTTGCCTCCGCCTCCACATGTTCCGCCCCTGCCCCCATTCGCGCGCCCTTTGCCTGGCCGCAGTCGCGGCCTTTTCCAGTGCGCGCTCTTCCTACAGATGTTCCGCCAGAGCCACCTGGGGATTTCTCGCAGCTGCCCAGCTGTGCAAGCTACCATGATGCGCCTGCCTGCCCCCCTCGCCCTCTCGCTCAAACAGAATTGCCCCCGCCGCAGCCGCCCCCGCCGGGGTGGGTGGGTGGGGGGCAGCCGCGCCCGTGCCGTTGGCGGTGGAGGGGGCGAGCGTGGGCAAAGACCCTGGCACATCCTGTAGCGACTCCAATCGCGCCCTCTGCTTGTCTGCTCCAACCTCACCCAAAACAACCGCGGCTGCGTTCGAGCTGGCCACGCAGCGCCGGTCGCCGTTCGAGTTGCTCTCGAGTGGGACCGAGCCAGGAAGCGCAATGATGCCGGGCGCATCGGGGCCATCGAGTTCATTCGCAGTCATGGCCAGTTCGAGATAGCAAGAGCCGCGGCGGCCGCTCTTCTTGGACTCTCTGACGGGATTCGAAATCGCACAAATGGCAAGCTTTTCACGCAGTCTCAAGGTGATCGCGCAGAGTCGTCCTCGGATGCAGCGCCTGCTGACGACTCAGCTCCCGCATCGCCCGCTGTGAGTCCACCGCCTCCGCCTGCGCCTAGAGCCCTGCTTCCACTGGTGATTGCAGACTTTTGCAGGACGCGGCCGCCGGCCTCGGCATCTTTGCCCGCCGCGCCCTGAGCCGCCGACCAACCGCTGGCGGGCTCTTTTCTCTCGGGCTGCCCTGGGCGCCGAGGTCCGCGCTGCCGGCGCCGCCCCCCCAGCTTCACTGAATGTGGGCGTGGGCGGAGCGGGCCAGACGGCCAACCGCCGCGCGCAAAGCGCCAGCCTTAGCTCCTCAAGCTTGGCATGGTCCAGGACCTTCGGTGGCGCCTTTCCTACCTCGCGTATTTCGGCGCATTCTGCCCTCTCCTGCCAGGGCAACATTTGTTTATGATTATGGCGCGAGCGCGGGGCCCCTCCTGCTGTCGTCATCGTCCCTTCCTACTCCTCCCTTCCTTTCCCCGCGCTGTCTCCCATTCTATGGCCGCCGCCCGTTCTTGTTCCCCTGGGGCGCACCTCTTGTCCTGGGCGCGTCTTCCGCGCACCTAGGTGTGCTGAGGGCCCCCCTCGCCCTCCCTCTTCCTCCTGGGTCAGTGCTGCCTTTGCTGATTGACCAGCGGCCTCAGCTCGCGCTGCTTTTCTTTCCCCCGACCATCCTGTGGTGTTGGGTCCTCGTTTTGAAGAGGCAGCGCCCCGCGTTCCTCCCTCCTCCTTCCTCCTCTCTCTCCCTCCTCTCTCCCCTTGCACCCCTCGCGCGTTTCGTCGCCCCATAGAGAGCTCCGCTGAAGGCCCCAGTGACAAGGTTCGCATGCGATTGCATCCCAAGTTCGGCAACCCCCTCACACGTTTCGTGCCCCCCATAGCCCCAGCGGAGGCCCCACTGACAGGGTTCGCGTGCGGTTCCACCTCTATTTCGGCACACCCTTCACCCGATTCGTCGCCCGATAGGGAGCTCCATCGAAGGCGCCAGTGGCAAGGTTCGCATGCGGTTCCATCCCCATTTCGGCACACCATTCACACGTTTCGTGGCTCCATAGGAAGCTCCATCGAAGGCACCAGTGGCAGGGTTCGCATGCGGTTCCATCCCAATTCGTGCCCCCTATCGGAAGCTCCAACGGAGCACCCAGTGGCAGGGTTCGCATGCGGTTCCGCCCCTCATTTCGGCACACCCTGCACGCGTTTCGTCGCCCCATGAGGAGCTCCATCGAAGACCACAGACAGTGGCAGGGTTCGCATGCGGTTCCACCCCAATTTCGGCACACCCCTCACACGCTTCGTGCACCCCACAGGGAGCTCCAAAAGCCCCAGTGGCAGTATCATCCCAAGTTCGGCACACCCTTCACACGCTTCGTGCCCCCCACAAGGAGCTCCAGCGGAGGCCCCAGTGGCAGGGTTCGCATGCGGTTCCACCCCCATTTCGGCACGCCCTTCGCGCGTTTCGTCGCCCCATAGTGAGCTCCATCGAAGGCACCAGTGGCAGGGTTCGTATGCGGTTCCACCCTGGCACACCCCTCACACGCTTCGTGCCCCCCATAGGGAGGTCCACCAAAAGCCCCAGTGGCAGGGTTCGCATGCGGTTCCGCCCCTCATTTCGGCACACCCTTCACGCGTTTCGTGGCCCCATAGGTAGCTCCGCCGAAGGCCCCAGTGACAAGGTTCGCATGTGGTTCCATCCCCATGCGGGCGCGCCCCTCGCACGTTTCGAGGCCCCGGAACTCCACCGAAGGCCCCAGAGGCAAGGTTCGCATGCGGTTCCACCCGCAATTTCGGCACACCCCTCACTCGTTTCGTGGCGCCATAAGGAGCTCGACCGAAGGCCTCAGCGACAGGGTTCGCATGCGGTTCCGCCTCCCATTTCGGCGCGCCCCTTACGCATTTCGTGGCCCCATACGGATCTCCGCCGAAGGCCCCAGTGGCAGGGTTCGCATGTGGTTCCATCCTCATTTCGGCACATCTCTCACGCGCTTCGTGGCCCGATAGGGAGCTCCACCGAAGACGATACTCACAACTGCGGCACGCACAACTGCATATGGTTGGGTCCTTCGCCAGGCTATTTGTTCCACCCCGCGCGCCTCAAGTTTCTCTACCTAGTTCCTCTCCTCCTCTCCCCCCTCAGCTCTTTCAGAATAGCATCCGCCGTTCTCTTTTTCGCTAAGGTTGTCATCGACGATGGATGACACCTTCCAAGGCAACCGCTGGCAAAACTCGTCGTGCAACGCCGACGTCCGCCGCGTCCGCGAGAAATGGGCCACGATCTACCCGTGTGAATGGAACCTTCCGAACGGCATGACCTATCCGTTCATGTGGTAGCTGGTCGGGGTCATCATGCGCGGGGGCCATGCCCGCGGAATGGGGATTGGAATGGGTGCGAACCCTTGGGCCCCCGTCCATTGCGGAAGTGGAGGGGGTGCTTGGGGGGCGCTCGCGTTGCCTCGCGGCCGTCACTCCCTCATTGACTTACCTCCTTACTCCTCTCGACTTAGGCTGCGCGACAGCCTCATGTCATGAGGCAGGCGCAGCTTCAAAGCCAGGCTCGCAATGCTTTGGCTAGGGTCCTTCCCCCACTTTACCCCTCACCCTTTTCATTCATTTCGAGCTTCCCTCTGTCTTCCTCTCCTCGTGAGGACAACTCATTTCGGGGGGGGGCGAAAAGGGGGGGGGTAGTAAAGGGCAGGGTTGGGGATTTGCTAACATGAGGTGGGTGCTAAAAACATCCCAGCTAATGGTAGCGCTGGTGTGGCGACTCCTTTAATCAGATCGCGCGACCTCGGCCTGTGTTCGCGTGCCTGGAAATGCGCTGGGAACGCGCGTGCCTGCCATAATGTAGATGCATGTGGTGCCCTGCCCGCGCGTTCCACCATGGCCGTGCGTTTGCCCGCGCATCTATGAACGCAAAATCGATCCATGCGCGCTCAACGCGCTGAACGGGCAGCGTGCGAGAGGCACTCGCACGCGCGCGCACAAAGACACGCGCAATCATGCAGGCTGCGCGCGTGTGTGACATGACTCAGCAGGGGTGCGTTTCCCACAACGCAGGAAGAAACGTTCACCCATCCCCAACCCGCTCCTCCCACCTCCTCCTGCTCTTCCCCCTCCCCCAACCCGTGCACCCAACCAGCTATATGGAGCTGATCCGGCGGGGAACTTGCTGCATGCAGCTAGCTTCGCGCCAAACTAGCTCCAAGCAACTAGTTCGGCGCGAAACTAGCTGCGTGGAGTTGGTTTCGCGCCGAATTAGCTGCGCGCGCGTAGTTCGGTGCCAGACACAGCTGCATGCAGCCAATGTTCCTCGACGCGCACCTCGACGTAGCAACGCGGAGATTCTCATATATGAGAACTAAAGGAAAACGGCCCGGAATCAGCTGTTGTAGCTGGTTTTCCGCGCAAGTTTGCTGCGCCCATCTTTGCGCTGTCGTTGATCGCGGGCCACCCGCTGATCAAAGACAACGCCCATCTGGGTGCAGAAGCGTCGCGCCTGCTCGTGCCCCAGACGTCGCGCTGATGCCTTCGCCCGCGCTGCGCGCCCTGAGCTATTGACAACTCCCTCCCTTATGCCGATTCCCCCGGCGCTCCGACGCATCGCTCAGGAGGGCCGTTAAACCTACGGGGAGCTGCGAAACGCGCGGAGAGCTCATCTTCGTGATATCACGTTCGCACACAACGCCCGCGCCACGCCTCCAAGCACGCGCATTCGGATCGACAGCGCCGTGATCGAGTTCCAGACCGCCTCGCCCAACTCCCCTGCGCCGGACGGCCAAAAGCCCCTGCTGGAACAGTGCCGCCCCGGACCGCGCGTTTCGAGGCTCGCTCGGTTCTGCGCCCGCTCTGGCACCGCAGAGTTGGCGCGACAAGCATGCTCGGGCGGAAGCGCGAAGGAAAGCGGCTGGAGAGGAGAGGGATGGGGAGACACAGGATGAATCGGCGCTCGGGGGGGAGAAAGCGTAGCCACGCTGTTCGGCGTGTCAGACCAGCAGCAGGTATCAAATTCCGACCCCCCCCCTTTGCCTATCCCCCCCTTTCGTCCGGCCCGCTCATTCGTTGCCTCGCCAAGTCTCAGCGCCTTCCCTGCAGCGCACCTCTGCAAGCCTAGACGCGAAGCATGTTATGAACAACCATACGCTGCGCCGACTTTTCTGTGCTGGCCGGGTCTTAACCATGCTCTTGAAGCTGGCGGCGCTCATACGTGTAGACTCGTGGGGCAGAGGTCCAATGGCCGGAGGCCGCTCGAGGCAATCATCGCATCCTATATTCGAGGGCGCCAGCAGCCAGTAACGCATAGCAGCCGGCTGTGGTTACCCATGGTGAAGCGCCGCTGCTGTAACAACGACCGCCTAGCGGTACCGAGTCTTCTCATGAGATGTATCCATCCTCCCTTCCGCCTTGCCATGCGTACGGCAGGGGCGGTCTTTCTGCATGTTCCCTGTCCACCCACGGCCTCTATGAAGCCAGAACCTTCGCAGGCTCCTTCGGTCGTGGAAGCGTCGTTGAAAGTATTCCCAGACGCTGGTCGTAGCAATTTGTGCAGGGTGTGGGAGGCGTTGTGCCTACGGGAGGTGCCCGCACCCACTTCTCCCCTCTCTCCTCCTGCCTGTCCTCCACGCCTCAGTGGCCCAACGCCCCTCGCCTTCGTTCAAGCTAAGAAATGGGGCCCGAGGGCTCTGCATAGCCATCTGGACTCTCTGGCCCAGCTCCTCCCTGCCGGTCGCCTGGCCAATACGAGTTGGCATCCCACCAAGCCGCGCTTGGTTACCACTGCCCTTAAGTTGGCCGTGTCCAACATGGTCAAAAAGTACGCAAAAAATCCGCCGACCCTGTCGGCGTGTGTGAGGGGCTTCACCGTTCGACTCGTCGTCTTCGTCGTCTCCGTTCTCCCCCTCCCAGGGCTCTCCTCCTCAAGCGCGCTATCCAAAGCGAAATTAAACGACGTCGTAGTGGAGTCGAAGGGAAGCCCCTTCACTTTGATCCCTTCCCCGCAGGGGGAGGGGGGGGGAAGGGGGGGGGGGGGGGCGGGGCAGATACGACGCCCGCCGGGGCGCACTTTCCTCGAGCGGGCACGCACGGGATGCACTTCCTCCTCCTCCTGGTCTTCCTCCTCCTCCTCCTTTTCCTCCTCCTCCTCCTCCTCCTCCTGCTCCTCTCCTCCTTCTCCTTCCTCCTCCTCCTCCTCCTCCTCCTCCTCCTCCTCCTCGCAGAAGGCGTCCCAGGAGCGGGCCCCGAGTCAAAATACCACCCCCCTAGGGCGCATTTTCCTCGAGCGGGCACGCCCGAGATGCACTTCTTCCTCTTCCGGGAGCACGTCCCAAGTCAGAATATCACACTCCCGGGGCGCACTTTCTTCGAGCGGGCACACAAAGGATGCACTTCCTCCTCCTCCTCCTCCTCTTTTTTTTTTTTTTTTGTTTTTCCCCCCCCCTGTAGAGGGACGGGCCCGACTTAACACTACCCCCTGGAATAGCGGCTGGCCGCGTCGGGAGCGGAAGGCTCTCGCAGGTTTCGGCACGTGGGGCACTCGGTGCGCCCGTGCGCCCCCGGCGCCGTGGCTCGTCAAGCTGTGGCATGCGACGGCCTCGGATCAACAGACCGCCCTCCCACTCCTCCTCCCCTCTTCCTCCAATCTTCTCCAGGCATTCTCCTCCAGCCCTCCCCCTCCCCTCTTCCTCCTCCTCCTCCTCCTCCTCCTGCTCCTCCTCCCTCCTCCCTTCTCCTCCCTGCTCCTCCTGGTCCTTTTCCCCTCCCTCCCTCCCTCCCTCCAATCTTCTCCAGTCAGGCCCGCATGGCCGCTGGTCATGCTGGCCTGGCCTGGGGGAGGGGGTGGGCTGGATGGGGCAGAACAGACACCCGAAGGCTTGAATACATCGAAACACCGCTTTTGTGCTCCCTCCTTGTCCTCTTGATTGTTATCCTCCCCTCAGCTTCTTCTCCTTCTCGATCTGGCCGCGCGGGCGGCCGCTGGGCGCGCCAGCCTGGCCGACGACGCTGGGGACGAGGCCTCGGTCGTTGGCGAGGGAAGGTGGTATTGATGATTTTTCCTGCTGGCGCCCTGCTGGCGAAGCGTCGCTACACACGGCCACGAACGGATGACGGGCACGCGGGGAAAACACAATTCGCCTGGCGCAGGCTCAACCCTACGCATGCAGCTGCGTGTAGCGCTTGGGGTGACCCTCTCCTCATACGTACACGGGCGCGCCCGCCTGGGCTGCGGGTGGAGCGTGATCGGCGGGAAGGGTGCGCTGAACGGAGCGCGCCGCCACCGCACGAGCAGCTGCTGAGGCCATACGTCGGGCTCCTTGTGGGGCGCGATCCTCGCGAGGGGTGGGCCATGCGAACTGCCCCGCTGGGGCCGTAAGTGGGGCTCCCAATGGAACATGGTTCTCGGGGGCGGCCAAGAGGGGGGCGTCCAAGAGGGGGGGGGCGCAAATCATGGCCGGCGGCATGTGCGCGGCCCAGGGGGGGGGGTCAGGGACGTAAGGAAATAAGAAAAGGCACTATGAAATCAGAAGAAATATCATGGCCCACGCCATGATCTCCCCCTCCTTGTCACCACCCCCCTCTTGGCCGCTCCCGATAGGTGGGGCTCCCAATGGAACATGATACGCGTCATGGGCGACACGAAATTGCCGGGCTGCCCACCGTGGCCGCACACGGAGCTTCCTCTGGGCGCAAGATCCGCACGACGGGTGTGCCGAACTGGTGGCGGCACTGCCGTGCGAACTGGCCCACCGTGGCCGTGAAGGAAACTCCCTACTGCGAGTTTCTTTATAAGCGTCGGGGGGGCGTCACCCCCGCCGACAGTCCACATCGACCCCCATCGCGGGCAGCCACCGCGCGCCGAAGGCGCTCCGACCCCCGTCGCGGCACGACGACGAGGCGAGATTGACCCTGTCGGGGGGGTACCACCCCACGCTTATTAAGAAACCCCGAGTATGGGGCACGATCCGTGTGAGGGGCGTGCTGATGGACGGAGAGCAGAGTCAGTGAGAGGAGAAGTTCGGGGGAGGAGAGTGGGTGAGGAGACGTGCGGCGCTGAGGAGAGGCCGCGAGAACCTAACAACATAATGGCATCGGGACAACTACGTGCAGCGCATCCTCCTGCGAGGACGTGCCGATGGAACGGTCGACCAAGGGTCCAGCATGCGCACGCGATGCCAGAGGATGAAGGGAGGCGGAGCAGGAAACGGCGGGCGCGGGACGGCGAGGGTTGGCAGGAGCTGTAAAATAGAGCGGGAGGAAAAGGAGAAGAGCACGGACTGAGGAGAACATTGAGCGATGAAGGGGAATGTGGATGAGGAGGAAAGGGATGGGACATAATGATGATTAGGAGCAAGACGATGCGGCAGAAAAAACGGGGAGAAAATATCGGGTGATGAGGAGGGGGAAGGGACGATCTTGGTCGCCTCAGCACCGCATATACTGCCACGTACTGCCAAGATAAAGTGGTTATCACAAACACCATCACGACACCAACAAACGAGCGTGCAACACAACGGTCGAACCGCGATACGCGGAATCTGGAAATCATATCCGCCATGCGCCACGGCTGAAATTTCGTCTCATCGAATTGGGTGCCGTAATGTCAGCCCGGACACATCCTGCGCTTGAGCTGATCAAGCCTGGTCCTGCGATGATGATGATGAATGTGGGCGGAGGGGCACATTCTTTGCAGCAGACGCAGCACGGCTTGCTCTGACGATTTAAAGGGACTTTAAATCACACTATTGCGCAATCCGCGGACCTTGTCCGTTTCAAGACACACCGTGTAGAGAGGGGGGGAAAAAGGGCGGGACACACAAGAGAGACCTGGAGCCACAATGATTACGGAAGGCCACGCTTCCCAACCCCCCTCCTGGCACTCACTACCCTGTACACAAATCCATGAGTGTGGGCGGAAGGGCACATTCTTTGCAGCAGACGCAGCACGGCTTGCTCTGACGATTTAAAGGGCTTTAAATCACACTATTGCGCAATCCGCGGACCTTGTCCGTTTCAAGACACACCCTTACCCATATCATGTTCTGGGCGGGTGGGTGGGGCACCAGCGACTCAGGAGCTGGCTTATGTGGAGACAGAGCTGGGGAGGGTAGGCTGACGCGACCTTGGACCACAACTGTTTGTTGTCCGGAATGCGCCCTGCGATCTCAGTGTGAGGCTGGCCAGAGAACGAACAGTGCCCTCCCCTCCCAGCGCAGCGGGCCCCCGCGAGCTCCTCCAGAGGCAGGTGGGAGAACAACAGGGTCGTGCGCTTTCTGTAAGGCGTGCCGAAGGCACAGTAGTCTATTTGGACTGAGTTATACTTATCTAGCAGACGTTTAAACCCAGGGAGCTCCCACAATATGCTTGAAGCGGGGTTCTCGATCACGCAAGGCACGCCAAGACACGAGAGGGTGTCGAAGAGTTTGGCGGCCCACCTGGCTTGCTTGTTGCCCTCCCGGACCTTCCGAAGATCACTGGGGGGAAGGTCGGGGAGGCCGAACAGGTGCTCACGGTCACGAATTGGTGCTGGCCAACCTTTTTTGCCCGACGGGTTCCGCCTTGCACGGGGCCAGGACGTGCACACAAGGCCAATCCAACACATAGCAAGAACATTATTAGAGGCAGCTTCGAGCAGTCGCCTCGAGACATCTCTATGTAAGCAGTCCTCTAGCGGAGAGTCGGCCAACTCCCAGCTACGCGTAAAAAAGGCAACGCTCTTGCAGGCAGCGCTGATGCCGCGACTGCCCGCCATCAGCTCTGCCACGACCCAACCTGGCCGAGGGGCAGCAGGGGCGAGGGCGAGCCCGCCTCGCGGGCCCCAGTCTCCCCAGGCCGAAAAGGGGCGGGCACCGCTCACTTGGGGATGGTCTCTGCGGCGACGGTCCGCTGGAACAGCGACCCCATCAGCTCGAACATCTGTCGGCCGAAGTCCCTGGAGGCCGGGGTAATGGCGTTGAGGAGTTGGTGTGCTGCTCCGGGCTTCCCGTGCCTGTTCAGGGACGAGTCCGTCCTCCAATGCCCTCGAGCCTCCGCAGTCTTCCGATCCCGCCTGCCCGACAGGATGTCGCCCGACGCTCCCCAGTGTCGCAGCTGGTAGAGACAGGCCCGGGGGAGGCCGCGCTTCTTGGCCGCGACTCCGAACTGGGCCGCCACGAACGCGCCCGGGGTGGGCGAGATCAGATCGGTCGGCGCCTTCCCGCGAACATGGGCCGCCAGGCGCTCGCCGAGCCAGGCTGGGTGGTCGAGGATCACGGTCTCGTCCGAGGTGCCCGTCTTGGTGAGCTCTCGATGGGGGCCCCTCCGGTCGCCTGGGGCGCCCGCGTCCATCTGGGTCGGGGCGAGGATCAGGCTCCAGCACTGCAGCTGCCCCGAGGCCCTCGAGGGGGCCAACAGTTGCCGTACTTGTAGCTTCTGAAGGGCTCCTGGGCGGATGTAGGTGAAGAAGGTCGACGCCACCTGGAGGGCGCAGTCCCTCTGCGCCCGCGCAAGCATCTCGGACGCGGCAGCTCCGAGGAGTTCCCGAGGGACGGGGGCCCGAGAGGCAGGGGGCCTGCGCTTGGTGTAGCCTCGTAGCCCCCTGTTCACGCGCGGCGTCGACTGAGAGCCTGTGCGCCACGGGCAGGCGTCCTTGACAGCCGCGACCAGAATGCTCGCGTCGGCTCGGGTGCACTCTGCCTGCAGCATGAGGTCGAGGAGCTGCAGCGCCCGCGCCTCCATGTCTTCGATGGTCGAAGGCACCCCCCCTCCTCGGCGAGGAACACCTGAAAAACATCGGAGTACGCCCTGTAGCCGACGCGCGTCGCGTCGGCCGCCGCGGCCAGCTCGCGCCTGGAGAGCGCCGTGGCCCAGGCGGGGCTGCTCTGGTTGGGCTCCAGGGCCTTGGCCAGCCGGGCGTGCAGCTGGGGCGGCGGCGCCGGGGCGTGCGCCGCTGGCTGCGCCCGCGCCGCGCGGGGGGCGGCGCTGGCGGCGGGCTTGCGGCGTGCCGCTGGCCTCTTGGCCGGGGCCGCCCTGCCCGCCAGGCCGCTCGGCCTGCGCGCCCGCCCCTCGGCCGCTGCGGCGGTCGCTAGGCGGCGCCTCTTGGGCCTTGGCACCGAGGTCGGCTCGGGCAGGCGGTCCGAGCTGCTCTGCGGCTCCTCCACGAAGGTGCCGCGCCCAGCCGCGCTCAGCGGGCCCAGCATGCACCAACGAGAGGCCCTCAAACGTCCACGAGGCCTCGTCGGCTGGCTGCCATTCCGACGGGATCCACCGGAAGTGCGGGCCGATGTTGGTGGCCAGGGTTAGAGCTGCAAGGCGACGGTTCAACTGTAACATACAATATTGCTGGCGATCGGCCCCTATCGAAACAGCAGCAGACGCCGAAATTGTCGAGCAGGAATAAATGGCGATGATGATGTTGGGAGGGGTCCTTGGCGAGACGACGTAGAGCCCGTAGCATGGCCCTCCCCTCCTTCAGCCCGATGTGTTCGATGTAGCGATATGGCCCCTTGTAGACAACCCTCCACCCCTCTCTATGTAGTACATGACGAGGGACCTCCGGGAACCCCGCGACTTTTGCCCACCCGTCGATGACATTGTTGGTGAGGACGGTAGCAGGATCGATGATCTCAGGGAAATCGTCGAGGGCTCTCCTTCGGGGGGCCCACTCTTTGGGTAGGAGACGTTTGAACCTCCACTTCTCATGCCACCTTCCAAGCACCGAAACTTCCGAGGAATCCAATTTCTTTTCGCACACTCCGAAGCCCGTCGTGGAGGCATCGGTGGCCGTCACGGTCGACGACCATGGCCTCTCTAACTGGCTCCCCAGCAGCGCCGCGACGGCAGAGAAAATCCACGCCTCGTAACGGCAAGAGCGCCAGAGTCGACAAGGCCGCAAATAACGATCACGGATAAAATCATACAGAGCACGAGGGACAGACATCCCTGCTCGATTGAAAAGAACTGCGGCGACGCAGTGACCGACCACCACTTCAACTTGCCGGCCAGTCACGATGGGGCCGCTCGCTAGCCACTGCAGCGCACCTCGGAGCACCCGCAGCTTGTGCCCGGCACGCCTGGTTACGGGCGGATGGCCCCCCACGTCGGCGCCCAGGATAGTTGAGTGTACGCTGGTGTCTGAGATCTCGTGCATGCTGAAGCCCTCCTCGGAGAAGCGGGCCACGACGCGGTCTCTCAGCTCGGTGACTTCATCAGCCCTCACACCCAGCGCGTTGATGTTGTCCGAGTAGGGCAACTCCACGGGACCTGAAGTCAAGGGCGGCAACGGCCAGGCCCCGAGGGCGATCCTGTCGTCTGGGACCGCTGCACGGCGCGGCATCCCCAGGTGGACACGCTGCGCCAGCCAGAAACTCCAGCTCCATCCCATGGGGAGGACAACGAGGCAGGGGTGAACCCTATCGCGCCCGGTGAACTCTTGGCCGCGGACGTCCGCGGTCAGGCCGAGCTCGAGGGCCACGTCGACGGGCGCCGAGGGCAGGCAGAAGTAGTTACTCAACCTCCCGATGCCGCCGCACTGGTAGAAACAGGCCTCGATGTCGGCCGAGGCGGCGTGCAACTCCTGGCCGGGCTCCAGCTCGATAGCGCTCATCGCCTCGGAGCTCCCGATCTCGAGGGTGTTGGCGAGCCGGCAGTCCAGCACGAGCCTCTGCTTCCCTTTCTTCTTGGCCACGAAGAAGGGGGTCACGAGACTAAGCGACTCCGACGCCACTCCTAGTAGACGTCGATTCATCAGGCGCCGGAGAAAGTCCACATAGGCCTTCTTGTGAGCCCGCAGGGTGACGTCGAAGTAGGGGCGCGAAGGCGTGCGGCCCCTACGCTCGGAAACGACGTCCGGGCTCGCGAGGATGAGGTCTTCGAAATTGGTGAGCACCTTCCGAGCATCTATGTCCAACACCCTCGCGATGTCCACCGGGTCCCGCTCGGAGGGGGGGGAGATAGCCGTTCAGCGTCATATGGTTGCACTGCGCTACCATCACCTCCATGGTCGATGCGAGGTCCCAGAAGCTGAGCCGCAGCATCATGGGGTAAAAATTGATCAAAATTCTGCCGGGCCTCCCTGGCGGTGTGCATCAGGTGTTGATGCGCCGAGGACTGCGCTGGGCTCGCCGGCCCCACCGCGTCGCGCTCGCAGCCGTAGAGGGCGTTGAGCGCGGCCACCGTGTCGTTTGCATCGTCTAGGGCCAGCCGGCGGTAAGTGCTGCGGCGGCGGGCCGTCCTGGGCGCCCCGACGCACACCTTCGTCAGCCCCTCTGCGCCGACGAAGGGTAAAGGAAAAAGTTCACGAGGTCCACCTGAAGGTCGCGGGCCAACATGATCTGGCGGAGGGGCGTCACGACGTTGCGCATCTCCCCAGCGCCAGCGGTCTCTGCGTGTCTGGCTGGAGTTAGCGACGGGAGGGGGGTCGCCAGAAGGGATCGTGTCCATCCCCCCTCCCTGGGCCGAGGCGGTCATGACGCTGGCGGCGGGCCCTTCTTCCGGGCCGCCGCCGACTTCGCCTCCGCCTTGGCCTCGCGCGCCTTCCTCTTCTCCTTCTCGATCGCATACTCGTTCGACATCTCGGATGCGACGTGTGCCCGGAGGG
>CAUYUJ010015294.1:250000-325000 GCA_963575745.1 Prorocentrum cordatum
CGGACACAGGTCGGACTCAACTTGGTATCCAGCTTGGATCGCGCGATCCATGGTCCAGACAACCCCACACTTAAGCCCACGGATGCGCCCTTTCTCGAAGCAGTTGTATTTGCTGGAGGAAAAGGGCTGCCCGGACCACGTCTCAACAGAGCCTGGCGTCGACGCTGAGGGACTTGCCTGAATCGCGCTGCAACTCCCTGAAGACTCCATGTCGCAGTGAAGCCTTACTAAGAGCTGGAGACATAGAGGTCATGTCCAAGGTGTTTTCGAAATCGTTGACAAGCTCGGTAAATAATGACTTCATGCCCCATCTAATTCTAGATACAGACAGCTTCATGGCCCCTATATGGGGCCTCTCACTTTCCTCCAGTTAAGCTCGTCCTGATCGCCTTCCAGATCCCCAAATATTTCATCCCAAGCTTGTCTCAGAAATCGGGAAGCTAGCGGAATCTGGAACATCTTGCGCGGATTAGCCTAAATCTCTTCAGCGTAACAAGCAACATGCGAAACCGAAGAAACCAACAAGGATCGTTCTCAAGGGTGAGCAAGGAAGTGAGGCCCCTCTGACCCGAGGATGGTTTCAGCACTCGCCCGAGGGATCGACGCAAACCACCGAACTCGTAATCAAGCTCCGTTGGCTGCAGACGCGTATGTGACCCCTGCAAAAGGGCCCGTGGTAAAACTCGTTTGACCAGCCTCTGTCCTAGAGCAGCTCGACGTCTGCCAGGCCTGGATACACGCTTCTTGAAGACAGCAAGCCTGCGAGAGTGCTTCACTCCCTGCCTCCCTGCCTCCTCGGTCTCCCCGCCGTATCATCCACCCCAGGATGACCTGCTGACCTGACTGATAAGACCTTGCCTCAAAGCCCTTGTGTGTTGTGTGTTGTGTGAGTGTTGTGTGTTGTGTGTTGTGTGTTGTGCGTGTTGTGTGTGGTGTGTGTTGTGTGCTGTGTGTTGTGTGTGTGTGTGTGTGTGTTGTGTGTTGTGTGTGTGTTGTCTGTTGTGTGTGGTGTGCTGTTCATGTTGTGTGTTGTGTCTGTGTTGTGTGTGTGTGTGTGTTGTGTGTTGTGTGTGTTGTGTGTGCTGTGTTGTGTGTGTGTGTTGTGTGTGTGTGTGTTATGCGTGCTGTGTGTTGTGTGTTGTGTATGTTGGGTGTGTTGTGTGTATTGTGTGTGGTGTGTGTGTGTGTTGTGTGTTGTGTGTTATGTTGATTGTGTGTGTGTTGTGTGTGTTGTGTGTGTTGTGTGTGTGTGTATTGTGTGCGTGTTGTGTGTGTGTGGTGTGTGTGTGTGTGTTGTGTGGTGTGTGTGTGTGTGTGTGTGAGCGTTGTGTTTGTTGTGTGTTGTTGTGTGTTGTGTGTGTTGTGTGTGTTGTGTGTGTGTGTGTGTTGTGTGTGTGTATGGTGTGTGCTGTGTTGTGTGTGTGTTGTGTGTTGTGGGTGTTGTGTGTGTGTGTGCTGTGTGTGTGTTGTGTATGCGTGTTGTGTGTGTGTGTGTGTGTGTGTTTTGAATGGTTGTTGTGTGTGTGTTGTATGTGTTGGGTGTTGTGTGTGTGTTGTGTGTTGTGTGTGTTGTGTGTGATTTGTGTTGTGTGCGTTGTGTGTGTGGTGTATGTGTGTGTTGTGTGTGTGTTGTGTGTGTGTTGTGTTGTGTGTCGTGTGTGTCGTGTGTGTTGTGTGTTGTGTGTTGTGTGTTGTGTGTGTTGTGTGTGTTTGTGTGTGTTGTGTGCGTGTGTTGTGTGTTGTGTGCGTTGTGTGGGCGTGTTGTGTGCGTGTGTGTTGTGTGTGCTGTGTGTGTTGTGTGTGTTGTGTGTGTGTTGTGTGTTGTGTGTTGTGTGTTGTGTGTGTGATGTGTGTGGTGTGTGTGTGTTGTGTGTGTGTTGTGTGTGTGTGTGTGTGTGTGTTGTGTGTGTTGTGTGTGTGTGTGCGCGCGTGCGCTTCCAATCTTTTCCATCGTCTGCCGCTGGCCCGGATGCCCTGCCCTTATTTTGGAGGTGGCCTTTCCAATGTCGTTCCATGGTGCGCGCGCCTAAAGCCACGACGCCGCGCGCGTGGCCGCGAAGGAAACAATGCCCTTCCTCTCTGGGCGTCTAAAATACCGCCACCGCCCTCACCCTCCGATTTCGTACCCTTGCCTGCACGGTTTCCCCTGGGGCCGTAGGCGATCCGATGATGATGATGAGGAGGAGGAGGTGGAGGAGGGGGAGGAGGACATGTAGGAGGAGGAAAAGAAGGGAGGAGGAGGAGGAGGAGGAGGAGGAAGAGGAGGACGGGTCGCCTAAACACTTCGGAGAAACCCTCCACCCTTGCCTCGGCGACAAGCCGCACGCGCCTTCCACCGCGCGCCTCCGCGACCAGGCCTGGCGGCCTCCCTCCTGCCGGGCCCTCGACGCTCACACGCGGCTGAGCGGACAGGTAACCCTCCTGTGCCCGCCACCAATAGGCGCGAACTCCTCGACGGCAATTGCGTTCTCGCCTGCAAGAGCGTCCCCTATTGGGAATAACGATTCCACGGGGAATAGCGTCTTCACCAAGAAAGACCCAATAAATAACGTCTTCCCCGGGACGGGAACCCTTCACAAGGAGTAGCGTCTGAACTAGAATTTGCACCTCCATCAAGAAACATCTCCACTGCAAAATAGCGTCTTCACCGGAAATTAGCTTCGTCACCCAGAGTAGCGTCTTCACCAGGAAAATCGTCATCACCAGGAATCGCGCCCTCACTTGGAATTGCGTCTTCACCAGGAATGGCGTCTTTATGTTGTGTTTCGCGAGTAGTGTCCTCATTTGAGCAACGTCGTCGCCCATGCTACAACCTGAACGGTGGATAGCGCACATGCCTCATATTCTCTCGAGCAACGACTCTGGCCGGAATAGCGTTTTCCAAGAACATAGAGCCTTCGCAGATAACAGCGCCTGACCTGGAAGTAGCATGTCCGCCAGGAAACATTTCCACTGAAGAGTAGCGTCTCCGTCAGAAATAGTTTCGTCACCCAGAACAGCGTCTTCTGCGGGAAAAGCATCATCACCGAGAATCGCGCACCAATAATGGCGTCTTCTTGCTCTAGTTCGGCAATAGCGCCCTCATTTTGAACAGCGTCTTCTCCCATAGCGGGGGATAACGCATATGCCTCATACCCTCTCGAGCAGTGGTCCTGGCTGGAATAGCGTCTTCAAAGAGAATCGAATCTTCACAAGGAGTAACGTCTTCACCCTCTGGTTCGGCAATGACGTCTTCACTGGAAATAGCGCCTGCACAGGGACTAGAGTCTTCACCCTGTGGTTCTGTGATAGCGTCATCAATCGTAATAGCGCCTTCGCCCGTCCCATCGCCCTCGGCCATCGCGTCTTCAAATAGCGTCTTCGTCTTTGGTACGACTGGGGAACCCTGGCAACCGGGCCAATGTATACATGTTCGTATACAGAGGGAAAGAGAAAGAGAGAGATAGAGAGATTGGCCGCCCTGGCTTACGACCCCCCCCCTCGCTGGCACGAAGGCTAAGGTCGACACTGGGGTAGCGTGGCATGCTCGCTTCCGAGGGTGAATAGCTCCCGTACGTGTCCTGGCCGCGGCAGCCGGACGAGATGGGACGACTCGCCTGCTTCGACATCGCATCATCCCTCTCTCCCCTCCCGCCTCCCTCCCTCACCTCTTTCCTGTCCTGGTCCGTCGTGGTTACCGTGTCCTTCTCCGTCCCCGTCGTCTTCCTCTTCCCTCTTTTCCCCTGCTGTTCTCACTGTCCTCCTCCCCGCGCCCTCCTCCCATCCTCCTTGTCACTGGCCCCTCCGTCTCCCTCTACCTGTCTTTCACCTCCTCCTGTCCTATTCTTCTCCTCCAACTTTTCCCTACCTACACCCGCATGGCCCTCCTATTTCAGCTGGCCTCCTTACCTCTTCCCGCACTCTCCGACGTCTATAGCTCTTCCTCTATTTCTTTCCCTCCGCCCTCCCCCCCGTGCGGCTTCTCCTCCTCGACTTCCCTTTTCCTCCTCCCAACCCACCTTTGCCTCCCGTCCTCCTGCTCGTCGCCCTCCTCCTCTTTTTCCTCCTCCGTCGCTCTCTCTCTCTCTCTGCCTGTCTCTCTCTCTCTCTTGAACTGTAGATGCAAGTCGATACGCGTTCTATGTAAAGCTATCATCATATATCTTAATATAGGCACGTACAAATGTGTAATCCATGCGCACGTAGCTCCATACACATATGGACAGCGACTTGTACCAGCATCTCTTTATATATTCACGTATGGGTATCTTTATGTATTCATCGGTTCTTATGTCTCTCTAATAACCAGTGTTTCTCTCGTTCTTGAGTTTCTGTTGTGTTCTTCATTCTCTCTCTCTCTCCCTCCTTCCCTCTCTCTCTCTCGCGGTATATATATATAGTTCACGATTTTTCTTACATTTTCGGTATATCTATATATGGGTGTACACATATACATATGTGTACATGGATATCTGTACACACATACGTACATACCATCATACTCACACACGTACATACGTACATACACGCACCCATCCATACGTACACACATGCATACTATATATATATATGTATGTACGTCTGTATGCACATGTCTATGTATACACGCACCACGCGCGCGCTTAGGTAATAACGCAGCTCAGGACAACCTCACCCGATTGGATGAGGATGAACATTCTCCCGCAAACGGTCACCCGAAGGGCGCGTACTACCTCATGGCCGCTTCAGGAGTCGCTGAATAAGGCTCCAGGAAGTCGTGCAAGGCAGCCATGAGGAGGATAAGGAGGACCCAGGGCAGCCTAAGCAGGAATTTCACCAGAGCCCATGAGAGCCTGGTTTTGCCGGGAGTCTCTTGGGATGCCTTTGGGGGGCGTTCTTGGAGGTTCCAAGGAATGCGGCCTCTTCGGCTTGAGTTGGGGGCCTCCTGTCGGCCTCTTGGGACTTTTCGGGGGCGCGTCCGGGGCCTCCGCAGGGCTCTTGAGACGGCCCCGCGTGGGGGCCCAGAGGGGCATTTCGAGCCCTCGGCCCCAAGAGGCCCCCAAGTGGTTCCGAGAGGCCCCCAAGTGGCCCCAACAGGCCCCCAAGAGGTGCCCAGGAGGCTCCAGGAGGCACCCGCGAGGTGTTTTTTTGATCCCCAGGGCCCCCATCGGATCCCGCCACGAGGCCCGTCGCCGCAAATTGCGGCCTGAAGTCAGGTCCCCTCGACCTGCGCCTGCACCAAGTTCGCCTCGACGCCGCCCCGTAGTGCTTAGCCGCCTTGCACTGGCAGGACGGGATCCTGAGGCTGCTGCTTGCCCGTCTGCGGGTGCTTCCCCGCCAGGATGCGGTCCCTCTTCTTTCTCTTGGCGTCGTCCTTTGATGACTTACCCTCCTTCTCCAACGGCCCTGGGCAGGCTGCCCCGAGCCCCGCTCTCCTGGTCGCAGAGGGGCGACGTGCGGCCCGTGCGCCTCCACTCGATGCTCTCGCTCCGCGGGTAGTGCCTTGCCTTCGCCTCTCTCTCCCTCTTGAGCTCCGGCCGCCGCTGCTGCGGCCGTCGCCATGGCCGCGCGCGTCTCGCGCGACCCTGCGGTCCCAGTCCTTCGCGCCCCCGTTGACCTCCACGGCGGCGGCTGGCGCGCCGACTCCCGCGGCTTCTTGCGCGCGCGCTTGGATGCTGCTCCCTTGCCGCCCCTCTCGCGCGCGAGCCATGTGCCGATCGTCGCCACCTCGTGCTTCGTCAGCGCCAGCTTCGGCTTGACTAGCTTCGTCCGCGGCTTCCCTGGCTCTCGCTTGGTAACGTCGGGCCACTCGCCTCCCATCTTCTGGTGCCGCCAGCCGATGTTCTGCGCCGCCCAGCGCGCCTTCGCGCCCAGCTCGTCCAGCGCCTGCTGCTTCCCGTACTTTGCGTCCAGCGCCGCGCCCTCCCTTGCCGGCAGGTCCACGGCGCCGTTGCCCGTCGCAATATTGAGCTCGTCGCCCTGCAACTGCGCAATCTTTGCCTTGGACGTATGCGCCTTCACGTGGTGCACCATGCTCGGGTCCAGGTCCATGTCCTTCACCTTGCGCCGGATCCTCCGCCGCAGATCTGCGTGCGGCCCCTTCCAGCTTGTGTGCCGCCTCTCGCCCCGCTGTGGGCCATCGATGATGCCCTCGTGGTCTGTGTAGATCCTGCGCGGCGGGGGCGCATTCTCGAGCACCTTGAGGAACGCCCGCGTCTCCTTTCGCTTGACCTGCTTCTGCGCTGGCAGCGTGCAGGGTAGCGGGCCCCACAGCTGCACCTTCGGCTTGCCTTCGTCTGTAAGTGACGTGGCCGCCCAGCCCGTCTGCGCCCGCTCACTGTAACCGAGCTTTGACCCGTCGCGCACTACGTCGCCCGTGAACTGGTCGTCGTCGCCCTCGAGCACCGCCCCAATGTACTTACTGGTCCTCTTTAATGCCTACGAAACTCCAGTCCGCCTCAGGGCTCCTGGTTAGCCCTCGCGCCCAGAGTAGGCTGTCCTCCTGCTGCTTCACCGCGTGCTGCCACTCCGCCTGCGCATGGAGTCTCTGCTCCCTCAGGGCGTCGCACTTGAACGGCCTGATGCGGCGTGCCGCCTGCCTGTCCGCAGCCCAAACGTATGTCCGTCGGCGCAATGTTGCATTCGCAGAGCTTGCTCATACGTCCAGCTAGCTGCCTCCTATGAGAACCAGCCTTCAGCGTCTCGCCGAACACCTGCGCTACGTACTGCTGCTGCTGCTGCTGCCTCAACCGCGCGCGCAGGTCGTCCACGTGCATCCTCCACGCGGCGATGGGCCTCAACCGCCAGCCCGCCCGCCGTCGACTGGATGGCCATCGCGAGGAAACCGACCGAGAACTCGGCCCCCGCGATGATGGAAGCCATCGTGCGCGTCTCCTCCGACACCGACCCGCCCACGATTAGCCTCCTCGCCATGGCGAAGTACGAGCGACCACTGCCAAGACCGCCGTATTGAACTGGAGCTGCTGCCCGCCTCCCCGAGCACGAGGAGGCTCGCGCGCTCGAGCGCCTTGACCAGGTCCAGAATGGCTCGGATCGTTGCCTCCGTGTACTCGTCCTCCACGTCCGGGTTGCCCATCTCATGGCTGAGCAGCGCGTCCCATGCTGCGCCCCCCGCCGCCTCCCCGAAGCCTGTGCGGTCCCAGGGTCTCTGGTTCCCCTTGGCTCGCATAAACCATGTGCGGCTCGCGCGTGATCTCCCAGATCCTCATCGTGGTCGGCAACAGTCCAATCGCCCGATCTGTGGTGCATGTATTCGGTATCCGGAAGAAAAGGACCGTGCCCGCGTGCGCGGGCCACGCGAACGTCTTCTCCACCTCGCGTAAGATGTCCAGCAGCGTCGTGCACGCCCCGCCGAGCGCGCCCTGCAGCGACGACGGGTGCCGCCTATCGACTCCGATGCCCGTCTTCATGCTGAATGTCCTGGCAGATCCTCTCAACTTGGCCACGCCCTCCTCTGCCAAGTCACTCAACTGTTCTCTGGCCTCGACCTCCCGCGGCTTGATCTGCTGCTGCGTGGGGCCACTTGTCCGCCATGTTGTCTTCCACTCTGACTGCGCGAACTCTGCTGGCTCCAGCGGGTCTGCCGCCGTGTCCATCGCGCCCGCTCTCCTCGACCTCCACGCCCGGGCTGGTTTTCTGAGCCTGTGCCCCCCCCGCCGCGCCCGCCACTGCCGCCTCCAACTCATCCGCCAATTTCGCGAGTCGCTCCTTTAGCAGCTGCTGGTCGCGCCCCTTGTACCTGGCCGCCGCCTCCTCGTGGGGCTCCTGCAGTTTGTCCTTTTCAGCGCTGCTCCTCCAGCGCCGTGTGGCCAGCGACTCGTATCGTGCTCGCCGTGCTCCTTGCTTCTCTGTGGTGAGATGCCCTGTGCGCTGCTCCCTGATCCTGAACAGCTTCTCCTGCTCCTTCGCCTCGCGCAAACGCTTGCCCCGCTGCTCCGTCGTGGCGCGCAGCCGCTGGTGCGCGCCCTGCAGTTTCCGCGAGAAACGCGAGATCCACTTTCATGATCACCGAATGGCCTGCCTCGCTGCCGCTGGTAAATTGTCGCCCAAAGCTGAGCGGCTTGATCCTCCGCGTGGGCGCCTCCGCCCCTCCCGCGTGAGGGTCGTTCTCCGTCCGCTGCGCGCCTCTGATCGCCAATGCCTCCTTCTCCAGCTCGAGCGTGTGCTTGGCCCGCTCCTGGTTCGCCGCTGCCTGCGGGCCGAAGCTGACCACTTGCCAGTGCCTCGACGGCGCGCCCGATCTGCGTGTCTGGCATGGGCTTCAGCTTCTCCAAGACCCTGGCCTTGCGCTCTGCGAACTTCCGCTTGGTCGCCCGCCCCGCTGCCCTTTGCGGAGTTGATGGCCGCTCCTCCCGCGCGCGAATGCCTACTGCCTGCGCCCCGACCGCGTCGGCCACTCTGCAGTAATCGATCTCGCTGCTGCCGTGGGCGTGCCTGGGCGTTCCACGCGCTGCCTGCGGTGCTATCGCGCGCGCCTTGGCTAACTTAACGCACTTCACCTCGGCCAGGATCTCTGGCCCTACCTGGAAGCCCCCGCCCGCGGGCTCCCAGCGTCTGCAGCTGGCCCGCCGCGCGTGTGATCAGCTCCCTGTTGCGGTGCGGCATGCCCTCGGCCGTCCACGGGCGCGCCGACGCGACCATTGCGCCCTTGCCCGCCGATGCCCAAGCCGCTGCCGCGCGCCCTGGGCTGCCTCTTGGTGAGATGTCCCACGTGTCTTGGCCGTGCAGGTAGGTCATGCCTGCGCGCTTCGATGCGGCCACTGCTGCCCCCGCAGACGAGCCCACGTCGCCTGCTGGCCCCATTGTTGGCGCAGCTGCGGCACCACCCGACTGGTCACCTGCGTCTTCATGCGCTGCGTGACCACAGGCCGCTTGTCTTCGGTGAGATGATGTGCCTGCACTGCGTAGCAATGCAACGTGCCTAGCATCTTCTCGCCCAACTTTTCCTCGATGGTGCCCCAGCCCGAGCCGTTGAAGGTCCAGGCTGTGACTTTGTCGTACTTCTTCGTCTTCTTGCTGCCGTCGTGGTTAAGAAGGCTTCTGACGCTTGGCTGAATGCTCAACCAGGCTGGTGCAGATCTCGATCCGCCACCTCGTCTGCTCGTCGCGGGCACCGGAAGGTGGTCCACCTGCCTGAACTATGCTTGTTCAGGTTCTGATAGCTCTGGCCCGTCGTCCTGACCTCCTGCTGCGTCACCACCGTCACCCACAGTTGTAGCACCAGGAGTCCCAGGTGGAGGAGCCATCTGCACGTCGTCCTTCGCGGTGGCCATGACCTTGCCGAACTGGGCGAACAACTGCTGGTACTCCAGCAGAGACACGCCACTGCCGTCGACTGCCTGTTCGTACTACTGTTGCATGGCTGCGAGGAAACGGGAAGAGGCGTCTCCAACACCCTGCACCTTGAGCTCCTGCTCTCGCGCACGTGCTGCCTTCGCTTGCTCCTCTTTTTTTGTCAGGCGCTCGCGAGCCTCCGCCAACTTCTCCTCGTGCCGCTGCACCCCCTCCTGGAGGCCTGCTACTTCCTTCTCTACCTTCTCTCTCGCGATGCGCGCCTGGCTGAGCTGCAAACTGTGTGGCTTGGCGCTGTCCTTGTCGTCCCGCGCACGCTGATACTTCTCCTGAGCGGCCTGGCACTCCACCGACGATTTCCCCCATTCTGTCTTGTAAGCCTGGGCCCACTTGTACACCTTGGTAAGATCCGCCTTTGGCTCCATCTCGCCGCTTTCCATGTCGAGGAGTGGAGAGGAGCTCATCGCGCATGGCGTCCATTTTTTTGCATGGTAGCTTCATGCTTGGATGGGGCCCAGCAGCACCTGCTTGAAAGTAGCTGTCTGTCTGGGAGCTTGTGTTCCACATCCTCGACACAACCTCCTCGACGTGCAGTTGTCGCCGACTCCGCACGAACATGACCACGGGCCGTTGTTCTGCTTTCAATGTTTTTGCCACTCCGCCGCAAACGCCATGGCTCGATAACATTCGCGCGAGGGTGACCCGAACGCCGGGCAGCAAGCTGCTCTGACTGTCGCGGACTAGCGGTGTCCCTTCGTCCCCAGGGCGGCGGCCCCCTGATGATGACATCTTGGGCCGACATGGCTACGGGGAGGTCCCCAAGAGGCCCCCCACGGGCCCCCAAGGGGCCCCAAAACTGATCCCAAGAGGCCCCCGAGCGCGCTCCGAAGAGACCCGAAAAAACACCCCTGAGAACTTCGCCCCGCAACCCGGGCACGGGGGTGAGATGGGCCGAAAGCCATTCTCTCTCCCTCTGTCTCCCTATCCCACCAACGGGGACCTACCCTAACGGTCCCATGACACAAACAAGAAAGGGGGCTCAGGCCCTCCTGCGCGTCTTCTGGAGCCTCGACCATCGAAGCTGCAAACCACTCGCCCTGGCGTGACTCAGGGACTTCTACGCAACGGCCCGAGACTATCCACCACCTGTGGAAGTGGGCCCCGAGGCGCACAGGGGGTGACCCTCGAGAAGAGCATGTTGCACCCAGTGTTTTCCAGCCTTGCGTTGCTCGTGCTACCGAGTCTCCAGCTGAAGTGCTTTCTGCTGACGAACTCCGACTTGCTCTTGACGAATATGGTCTGGAGCTTTATGGTGAAGAACTTCGTGCCGAATGCTTCGCTTCCACAACACGCTCTGTTGCAGTTCGTAGCGATGGCGGGCGCTCTGCTCTTCGTGCGGGGGCCAGCATGGTCAGGAACAGTGGCCAAGACCCATGGGCTGCAGGATTGGATCCGTGGTCAGCGGCGGCCTGAAGTGGTCTAGAAGAACGCCGTGCCTCTGAGAAAGCACGCCGCTTCGGGTGTACAGGCAATGAACGATGTGCTCTGCACCGTCTGCCGCCCAGCGCGGACCCGCGCCGCGTGCAGTGCTCTACGTCGTGTCGTCGTCGTCGTCGTCGTCTCCTCTGCAGTGTCGTCTCCTTTGTAGTGGGTGGGCACACTCACAGTGCATTCGCAGCGCCAAGACCGCTCCCAAGGCAGATGCTGGCCTGCGACTACGCTCACATCGGCATTTCAGCTCTGGCGCCCCGCCCCCATACTGCGAGGCCCTGGGTCCCTCTCACTCTCCTTCTCCCTCCCTCCTTCTCCAGCTCCTCCGTCCTCTTCCCCCTCTTCCTCCTCCTCCTCCTCCTCCTCCTGCTCCTCCTTCTCCAAGTGCTGCTACTTTTCCTGCCCCTTGTCCTCCCCCTCCCCCTCCTTTCTCATTTCTCTCTTCTCCTCCTCCTCCTCCTCCTCGTCCTCGTCCTCGTCCTCCTCCTCCTTCTCGCCTTCCTTCACCCATCCTCCCTCTTCCTCCTCGTCCTCCCCCTCCTTTCCCCTCTCCCCCTGCCTCCCTCCTCCTCGTCCCCACACCCTCCCTCCTCCCTGGCAGGTCGGGCGGCGGTCCGCCCGCCCAGAGTAGCTGCACTTGCCGCCCGGGCTCGGCGTGAACGCCCCGGAATCCTGCGCCGCGGGTGCTGCGGCGGCGTGGCGCCCAGGGCCGCGTCGGCGCCGCGCCCCCGGGGGGCGACGCTGGCGCGGCTGGAACGTCCCTCCGCTGGTCTCTTCCATCTCCTCCTCCTGCCTAGCCATTCTGGCTCAAGATGGGCGTTCTTCAGGAGGAGCGTGTGGATACCGCTGGTCCGCGGCAGCCTTCCATATCTACTCCGCTGAACTCGCCTCGGTGCAGACGACCAGCAAACCAACATGTGTGGGCTATTCCGTGGTCCTCCACATCTTGGCAACATGGTGGGTGGCTGCTCACGGCGATGGATGGGACTGCCGAACACGGGTGTTGCAGCCACGGCCACGTCGATGGGGTGATTCCTACAATACTCCAATGAACGAGCCCACCAACGAGCAACCAAAGCAGGATAAGTGGGACAATGGGACAAACGACGACGACGGTTGGCACACTGTGTCGAGCAACGCGAACCTGTTGTGCTCTCACTGCAATTTCCGCAAGAACCCAAAAAGGGCGCCTTGTTTTGCAAACGTTGTTTTCAACGCCTCGGCGCACAACATCAACCAGATCCCGTCCCCGAAGTTGCCAGCCAGACTGCCAGTAATACACGGGGTCCACAAAGGGCGATAATAATAACGAGGGTAGCAAGCAACCAAATCCAGAAAACGACAATGACGGCACGGACCTTCCGCTCAAACTCCCCCCTGTGCCTCTTCCAACAATCTCTCCTGACAAGGCTCATCAACTTCAGCAGCTTGCGCAAGAAGCCGTCGACGCAGAAAGTGCAAAACGCTGCGCAGCCTTGGCAGCACGTACGGCTTCCGCTCAGAACGGCCCTACTGCCAGGCAAAGCCTTGCCATGATTGAGAAGCGACAAAAGCACCTCGAGAACCGCATCACCGCAGAATTCGACACGGTTGAGACGTGGCACATGTTCATCAATGAACTCGACGTTTAACTACACGCAGCATGCCAAGACGTACGAGACGCCCTCCACGAGATGCTGCATTAACACTGTGGGCTTGACGATGAGCCTACCTCGGCCACGCCAACATGGATTCGCCTCCGCAGAATGGACGAAGGAGGCGCAAAGCTAGCATCGGTTATTTCTGTCGACGACGTCATTGACGTTGAGGCTTGCAAGCAAGGCTGCGATATCAACGAATCTTATTTGGCCGAGCTCGAGAAGCGCAAGAACGATGCTGCCAAGCAAATGTAAGACATCCTTCCGTCCTTATTCAAGGAAGCCATGGGAAAGGCGAACGAGGCACAAGTCGCACACCAGAAGCCTCGCTGCCAAGACGCGCAGTGGGCACCCGAATCAGAGCAGCAGGCCGCCGCCACAGGTGCTCGCTCCGACAATGCAGCAGCTCCTGCAGAGGTATCACCTGCATCAGGAGCAGCGGCAATTCGCTCTGGGGCGGCGCCAGTGGCTCGCAAAGATACCAATGCACGCGTTGCCAAGGTCGCAGACGTACAGGCTGCGCAGCACGAACAACCGACTCAACATCAAAAGCGAGGGCCGGCCCTCCTTTGTGCACACACCGTATACACCTGCGGGGGCGCAGTTGGAGAGGGGCTCGACTAGCGAGACACCCAGTGCATCTCAGAGCGGCTCCTCAGCGCTGTCTCCATCGATTCGACCAGCAACCTGTTGGACCTGCTGGGCGACACCTACAACAACCCAACAACACCTGAAGACCTTCTGCGATGTCCAACTCTACTGCGTCAGGGCAACGATGTGCGACGGCGTGGGATTTACCGCCAATGGAGTGGGGGCGTTCCCTGCCAATCCAACAAAGATCACAACAGCATGAGACGCACGCGGGAGGCAATCTTCTGTGGATGGGACTACCTCCAATATCGCTCCTGGACCAGATTGAGCGCAGCCACGTTGACGACAGGCGAGATGATCTGGAGTCATGGGCAGAGTCATGCATACATGATTTGAGAGGTGAGCAATTTGTGGATCCATCACAACAGTGCATCCCATATATTCGAAACTTTCTCAACTGCTGTTGCAATCCAGATCTCCAGCAGCGCGCCCTGGTAAGGTACGCGGCAAGTACTACTGTGGATGGATTGGTGCCCAGTTGTCTGGAGACGACCGTCTATCGAGCAGGCATGGCTCTTCGGCTCCACCAACCGACTTGACAAGAACGGAAGGGACCGCTTCATGGAAGTACACTGGCGGATTTTCACGGATTTGGGGAACATGCTGCGTGCTGTCCTTGGGGACGACGCCCCAAGACCTCCTGACGACAAAGCGCTCAACGGCAAAGCGCATCACGGCTAAGCGTGGCTAGTCACCAGTCGCGGAGACTTCGTTTGCAGCTGAAAACGTTCCAGAGCAAGAGGACAATTGTCCACACCACAGGATCTTCGACGAAGCTGGAAGGTGGGCTCGCGAACGCCTACACGAAGCAGGGTACGATGTTGACAGAGGTTGCAAACATTGTGATCTTCTATTTCCTGAGGCACTACTACATCAAACATGGCTCTGCAGAGACAGGCGTGGTGAAGAGACCGAGGCCAGCAACCTGCCTTTTCTGCGAGCAGCCGATGGGGCAGAAATGGATCCCTCTATATGGCTGCGAAGGCTCCCGCCAGCCAGCCCAATCAAACCTGTGCTCAGGCCTGGCGTTGGGCGTGAAGGTTGGTTTGTTGGAGATGGTTTAGGAGGCCGTCACTCCGAGGACATTTGCAGGCGTGGGGTAGGCTTCGGAGTTGCTTCGCTCCTTTGGAGGCCTGCCTCGTCCTGGGCCATCTCCTCGGGCCCCAGTGCTCCACTCCAGGGTCTGAGACACACGGTTCCCAACGGCGAGATGCAGTGTTCTCGCGGTGGGATGTCGATGAGCTCGTTGGGCTTTTGGAAGTGGCGGGCCTGGAGGTAACGGCGGTGGTGGGTGATCTCCCTCTGTCTTGTAGGGTGGTATTGCCCTCACAACGTAGTCCCCTGTAGCCTTGTTTCGATACCTGAAGGTATCCTTGTTGTCGCTGGTGAAGTACCTTCTCCACGGGGGCTCGAGCTTCCAGTTCCCGGGATGTCCCAAGTATATTCCCTGGTGCTGGGGCTGTGGTAGTGCGCCTGCGCCATGTTGTTGTTGTTGCTGCTGCTGTTGTTGTTGTTGCTGCCAGAGCGGACCCCTCAAAAACTTAAGCCCGCCTTTCTGGCGGCGTTCCGCGGCGGTGGACGCATTAGACAATGAGGTGAAGAAACTGCTGCGCCGCGGCGTCAAACGCCCGTTTGTTTATTCGGACTTAAAGAAACTCTTGCCCATGTGGGCAGAGGTAAAATGCGTGAAGGATGCAACAGAGGACGAGGGCGCCGTCAGCTCGGTCAAATCCAGATCGCTGACATTCTCGCAATGGCATTCAGCGTTCGAGATGTGCGCGACAAGTTGCTTGCGCCGCGCGCGCAACTAAACGCGGCTTTCGCTTGCGCGCAGGCACGCCCTAGCCTGCGTCTGCACCGGTCAGATGTCGTTGGCCGCGACGGTCAGCCACCGTCAGATTGTCCTCAAGGCTCGCGATTCGCGATTCGCCAAGCGCTCAAGGGGTCGCGCGACGCGTGTGTTCTGCGCGCGGCCCGCGCCAGGTGGCCGCGCAGGCGCCGTGGGCCAATCGGGGCGGCCAGCTGGCGCTCGTATATGATGAGCTCTGCCGGCGCAACTGGGCTGAGAGGTCTACTGCGGGCGACGAAACGTTCAACGTTGAGACGGCCGTCGCTGCTGTGGATGCGACTTTGCTCCAGACAGCGGCAGCTGAGTCCGACAGAGGTGCGAAGGGGCGCGCGGCATTCCGCGGGGGCAAAGGCGGCAATGGTGGCGCCAGAGGCGGCGAGGGCAACGGCAAGAGCGCAAAGGGCGCCAGCAAGGGCAAGGCCTCTGGCGCGCCGGGGTGGCGATCGCGGTGACCACGAAGAGCCGCGGGCTAAGGGGGCCAGATATCAGGGGCGCTGACTTGACGCGCGGCGCCTGGTAGGCGCCGCGCGTTCCGCGCGCGTGCGACGTCGGCCCCAGTCTATGTAGCAAGCGTTGCTCAGAGCCCGGAGGTGGCATTTGAATGCCGCGGGGGCGAGGCTGTCGAGCTAATCGCAGGTTTCCCTGCGGAGCTCGAGGCCCCCCGCGCGGCGCGTCCAAACGATTGTCGCGCGCGCCGGCGCTGCGTTTCTGAAGGCCGCCAATTCGGCGGGGGTGCGCGCTGCGCCGCCCGCGCCGGCAGCGTTGCTGAGGAGTCGCGCCCGCGCGGGCCCACCCGCGACGGGCATGACTCGCGAACATTTGAAAAGGCGACGCCGCGGTCAAGCCGCGTCTCGAGGCGCGCGAGCGCCGCGTCTCGAGGCGCGCGAGCGCCGCGGCCCGTCGCGCGGCAGGCAAGCTCGTCACGGGTGTCGAGAAGAGGATTTGAATGTATTACCAAGGCACTTAGATATGGTATTCCTACCGCGCCTTCCCGGGGTATTGCAGAGGATGTGCAGAGCGCCATTGACAGGGGGGCGTCCATGGGATGCGCTGAAAGAATGCGCCACCGGGACAACGTGTTGTCGCGCCTGGAAGACTGGGACCAAGCGCTCCGCCGGGACGGATCAGTGCAACGCTGGTTCGATGGCGCGGACGAAGCGACGAGAGCCATCTCCGACGGCGTCAACGGGAAGCCGTTGGCCGAGTTGCTCGACATAACGAGCTGCGGCGACCCGGGTGCGGCTGACTTGTTTCGCAGCGGCGCGTCTCTCCTCGGCGACTTGCCCCGCGCGGGAGCGGCCCCGCGAAGGCTTTTCCCCGGGCCCATCTCCGCCGAGACCTTGCGGGCCTCGTCCGCAGCGCACAACAGAGAGATTGTTTCGTCTCTGAGGGAGGATGCGAACTCCTCGGCGCTGCGCGATGGCGCGCTTGCCGACGCAGCCATGTCGCGGATGACGTCTCCGGTACTCGTAGCCGATGCGGACCTCAGCAGGGTGCGCCTCTCGCCACGGTTTTCAATGATACTGGGCGTACAAGAGAATGGGACGCCAAAAACCTGTGTTGTGGACGACGAGTCCAGGGGCGGCGTCAACGCGGTGTGCCAGCCTGCGGAGCGACTGCAACTCGACGGCGCGGACGTACTCGTCGACGCGATACGCTTCTTTCGCGATCGGCATGGATGCGCGCCGGCTCTGTTCAAGGCGGACATAGATTCTGCCTATCGTCGAATCCCCTTTGCTCCTGAGCACAGGTGGGCCGCGTGCAGCACCTACGTGAATGGCGGGAACGCTTGGGTCACGGGTCATTTAGCGATGATGTTTGGAGCTCTGGCCGCGGTATTCGGCTGGGGCCGCGTGGGCGCAGCCCTGGCTCATCTCGCCCGAAAGCTTCTACGAATCGCTGCCCCCCGATACGTGGGCGACTTCTTTGGCCCGTGCGCGCCTGAAGCAAAAGAGCGCACCGTGGCCTCTCCGGCCAGACTCGTGCGTTTGTTGCTGGGCCCAAGAGCAATGTCCGACAGAAAGTTGGAGTGTGGCGACGGGCTGGGGATCTTAGGCTTGCACGTGTCGTCTTCTCTGACTGGCGTCCGCCTGTTCCCGACGCCGCAGAAAATGCGCAAATGGGTGCTGTTGATCAGGCAGGCGCTCGACGCCGAGAAGCTATGCGCCGGCCAGGCCAGCCAGTTCGCTGGCGCCCTCAGCTGGGCAGGGCAACGCTGCTTCGAAAGGCTAGGGCGTGCGATGCTCCAACCTCTGCTCTCGCAACAACATTCGCGGCGTGGCGAGGTCCGAGGACCGCTAGCTCTCGCGCTTTCCTGGTGGGCGATACGTGCTGGACCGCGGAATGCACCGGGCCAGGCCGTGGGTGCCGCCGGAACGGCAAGAGGCGCACCTTTTTGAAGACGCCCGTGGAGGGTCCGAGCCGAGGCTGGCCGCCGTTTTATTAATCGACGGCCTCGCCTTTTGGACTGGCGCCCCGCCGGGCGACGGCTTGCTGGCGGATCTGGCGCCACGAAGCGACTCCCAGATCATGGCGCTCGAGTTGCTCGCCATAGCGCTAGGGCTGGCTACTTTCTGTGAAAAATTGGCACATCGTAGAGTTGCCAGTTGGTCCGACAATGTTGGGGCGGAGGCAGCGGCGCGCAGTGGCCGCGCCTCCGCCTGGGGCCACTCGCGAATTATTCGTGCTTTGTGGCACCTCGTCGCGCGCATCGGATGCGGCGCCTGGTTCGACCGAGCGCCGTCGGAAGTTAATGTCGTCGACCTCCCGTCGCGAGAGAAGTTCGAATTATTGCGTCTGCTAGGGGCGAACTTTGTGACGCCGCAGCTGAGCGCGGCGGAGTTCTCCGCTCCAAGCGCATTCCTTGCCCGCGCTCTCTCGGCGAGCGCGCGCCGGAAAGTGGCGGGGCGCAGTGCGGTCGCGGTCGCGCGCAGGCCACGGCGTGAAGCGCAGCAGAAAAGGTTTTCATTGCGGCCCCCCCGTTCCAGTGCGAGGCGAGCCAAGCCTCGCGCGGGCTGGGGCAGAACTGTCGCGCGCTTTGGCAAGTCTGAAATCGTTTGGGGAGTCGCGGTCTCGTCCCAGCGCTAGTCGCGCCGCCGCACAGATCATAGCGCTGCCGACGCAGGTTCGAGGCAGATCTCGGCCAGAGGAGAGCCATGTTGCTGTTTCATGAAGTGCATAATGCCTTGCCAACGCTTCCACCTGTCACTACTTTCGCGCTGGTGGAGCTGCTGGGGCGACGCGATATACTCGCGCTGCAGGATCTGCAGTTCGCGCGAATCGGATGGTTTGAGCCCGTTCCCGACGCAGATAGTGAGCGAGGCGTCAGTCCCGACGCCCTGCAGAACAGCTCGTTGGCATTACTTAGCGAAGCGAAGAAATTACCTGCAGCCGCGCGGAGAGCGGGTGGCGAGCGCCCTCCCGCGCCTGACGCGCTCGAACGCGCGCCCCGCAGCCGCGGTCGCCGCGTCCGACGGAGAGCGGCCAAATGTGCAGACTTAGCCGCTGATTGCGGCGCCGTGCGGGATCTTGAGTTGGCTATCAGCATTGCGAGCCAGCGCGCGATTGTGCCGAGCGCGGGCCCTCGCCGCGAGGTGGGGGCCCTGCGGCAGGGGATCGCGCGGCGCGGAATAAGCGATTGGTCAAACTCTGCCAGGATGGGCCCAACGTGATGAGCGGCTTCCGCTGCCGGGCAACATTTGCGATGAGAGTGCTCGGCTGCGACGCGGAATCCATCGCCCCACCCGCGCCGGACGGCTTGGCGTTGCGGGGCGCGCGCTTTCGCTGCAAAGGCACATTCGACAATTATTTCTCGGGGGTAAGCTTAGCGTGCGTCGTGTTGCGCGTGTCGGTCGATGCTTCTGCAGGCCCTGCAGTCGCGCGCGCTGCTCGAGCAGCGCGGGCGCGCAATATTTGCCAAGCTCGCCCAAAAAATGTTCATTCGCGAGGCGATTCTCGCGAAATTGCAGAAGCATCTCGCCCGCCAGCCATCAAGGCGCGCGCTGCGAGTGCTTCTCCTGACGGCGTATCTATTCTTTTTGCGCCTGCCCTCTGAAGCTCTTCCGACTCACGTTGCTCGTGCAAGCGATCCACCGAAGGCAGGCGGGCCGAAGTCCTGCCTGCGGCTTGATGACAATTCGATTTCGCTCACTCTGCGCTGGCACATGAACCGCGCCTCGCCGATCGCGATGTCGCGGGCCTGTTCGTGCGCGCGCTGCGAAGCAACGTGTCCCGTGCACGCGTTGGGCAAGTTTCGCGCCGAGGTCGAGTCCGGACAGCCTTTCGCGCATTTCCGCCCAGGCGTGGTCTTAACGGCGCTGCGCGCAGCCCTGCAAGAGCTCGGTGTGCCCCAGGATCGTGCGCATCGCACGCGCGATCTTCGCAGGGTTCACGCGCGGGACATGGCCGTCCGAGGTTCGCGGCTGGCAAACATCCTACGAGCCGGAGATTGGCGTTCCGCGGCTTTCCTGTCCTATCTAAATAAAGACGAACTGGAGGCGGCTGCCATCAGGGAAGCGCACGGCGACCCGTGGTCCAGCGACGATGATGAAGGCTAAAGGAGTAGCATTTTGGGCACCTCGCGCGAGTGCGGCGATGGGTGTTCCCTCGCGCGCCGGTGCAGCAAGTGCCTTGGGTGTCGCTGCGCCCGCGCGCTCCCGCGGGGCGCGGCGACGCGAGCAAGGCGTCGCGCGCCCGCCCCGCGGGTGCGGGCCTACCCAATGAGCAGCGCTCCCCGCGCTCTCCCCACCCCCCGCAAAGCTGTCTAGGGTAGTGTCTTTTGTGGGGCAGAACACTACGCAGCTTTGTTCGTTGTTG
Organism: Prorocentrum cordatum; assembly: GCA_963575745.1. Classification (NCBI taxonomy): domain Eukaryota; class Dinophyceae; order Prorocentrales; family Prorocentraceae; genus Prorocentrum; species Prorocentrum cordatum. The sequence goes on from CAUYUJ010015294.1 coordinate 269,714, forward strand.
CAAAAACGCGTACCTAGAAGCGTTTCTCCGTCCTCCCCCCCGCCGCGGGCACCGCGAATCGCTGCGCGGTCCGCGGGGGGGGGTGGCGGGTGGGGCGGTTGGGTAAGAGGTTGGAAGAGGGGGGCGCGCCCAAGTCCTAGTGTACTTCGTGTTCTGGGTCTTGGCCCCCTTCATGACTTTCTCCCCGCGGTGGGGGGAAGGTGAACATACCGCGCACGACGCGCGGCGCAGGGGCGCGCAACGGCCAATCGCGAGGCCTACGCGCCTTCGCACGCGCGTCGCCTTGCCGCGGTAGCGGCGTTCTCCTTTCCCCTCACCCTTCGCCGCTCCTGTGGTTGGGGCGGGTTGCGGAGTGTCGCTGCACCCGCGCGCTCCCGCGGGGCGCGGCGACGCGAGCAAGGTGTCGCGCGCCCGCCCCGCGGGTGCGGGCCTGCCCAATGAGCAGCGCTCCCCGCGCTCCCCCAACCCCCGTAAACCTGTTTAGGGTAGCGTCTTTTGTGGTTGTTATTGTTGTTATTGTTGTTATTGTTGTTATTGTTGTTGTTGTTGTTGTTGTTGTTGTTGTTGTTGTTGTTGTTGAACTCTCACTACAGAAAAATATTTACTGTTGATCCCCCCCTTGAATGACCAGTGTTCTTTTTTTTGGGGGGGGGGGAGTTGAAGTGCTCCACCCGGGGCTCGCACCCTGTTTTGTACCAGGGAAAATCACCAAGGTCTAACTGGGCCCGTGGCCCCTGGTTTACAACAACAGCGGCTCCCGCCAGATACGTCCTCACAATTTATTCCCAAATCGCGCTCCCGCGCGGGACTTCCTCAATATTTGTATACGAATCGCGCTCTCGCGTGGGATTTCCTCGTACAGTCAAACACCCTAATAAGGACGCGCGGTAAGGACGCAAGACCCTTGGAAGTCGAAGTTGGGATTTTTGGGCGGCGGACGACGAAAACCTCAAGGACGCAAGAGCAAGGAAAAACAAGGACGCAAGGGTACCCTGAGCAACATCGCGCGTCCTTATTAGGTTTTTGATTGTAATTATTCAGACGATGCGCCCGAATCACGCTCTCGCTTTGGCTTTTCTCGCGATTTACTTGGGAATCACGCTATCGCTCGAGACTTCCTCGCGATTCATGCACGACCCACGCTTCAGCAACCCGCCTGCTCGACCTGGTCGCCTGGGCCTGCCTTCCCGACCTGCCCGCTATGTGTCGGCCCACCCGATCTGCCCGTCTGGTTCTACCACTTGTTTTCTGCTCCTTGCCCCCCTCCTGCTAATTTGTCTCGTGCTCCATGCTTCTCCCTCCCTCTTCCACCCGTCTTCTCTTCCTTTGCTTTAGGGGCCGTACAAAATGCACGTGGCAGGTAAGGAAGATATACCCCCAAGGGGATACGATCGAAGACGACGAGGGCGGGTCAAGTGGTTCTTGTTGTTCTTGTTGTTGTTGTTGTTGTTGTTGTTGTTGTTGTTATTGCTGTTGGGGTATGTCCTCCATGGGTCGCATGTGATGCACGGGAAGGCCTGGCAATCCGGCGTGTAGATCTGGGAAAACGCGGCCCCTCGGGTCGCGTACAAATAGAGTGACCTTCCAGCAGTGCGCGGCATAGGTCTCGGCTGCAAGTCTGGCGGATACTGCTGTGCTGCTGGGTGAACCATCCATTGCTGGCTGGGTGCAGGCCTGGGTTTCGGCGCTGCAGTCGACCCGCTGACTTAAGGAACGCCACATAAGAAACGAAACCTCTCTTTGGCACCAAGAGCGCCTGTGTGCACGAGGAGGGCTAGAATAATAACCATGGAATGACCTAAAGAATAGCGAGCCTCTTTCGAAACCAAACCGGTGCTTACTTCAGCGACTTGACTGCAGGGCTATGGCGATCGTGGAGATGGACTTATTAGAGTTGGAATGTCTGGGGCCACCGCTCCTCTGGTGCTGGGTGCACGTGCGTGTGCGCTTGCGCTCTGCAGGGCCAATTCTTTGCCAACCTGATATCGGGGGGGACTAAGGGGCAGGATAGCACAGGGCAGGGTAGAGAATCAACTCATCTATCTGGTTCTTCTGGCTCCTCCTGGCGCCAGCAGGCGCCCGTGTATCGAGGAATGGGCCCGGCGGCGGGGCGGAAACCAGCTGCATGCACTCGACTTCGTACCCCTCCCTTCCCTATCCTATCCTGTCGTCCCGCCAGATGGTAGCTGCGTGAGCCTTGCAGGTTTCAGCTTGTCTTTGTTCTTCAGGTCTTGGTTCATCTCGCACGCCTCTTTCGCCCATGCAAGCAAGGGCCTGGCTCATCGCTGCTCTACGGACCAGGGCGATGGTCTCGTAGTCAGTCATGAGGACGCGACAACATTTGCCGAAGATGAGGGTGGTGGCGGGTGGCTGCCATGGCGCAATGCCCTTGGCGGGGCGCTGCGTCACCGTGACATGTGCGCGTTGATCGAGTCGTCGATGCTCCACGTGATCGTGGTCATCCCATTACTGTTATTGGTCTCTCTGGCGACGTCGTAATCTTGTGCGACTGGTCTGGTGTGTCGTAGCCCTCCACATTCGGCTGGCCGCGATGTCTTGTTGCCTGCTCTGGAGGTCAGCTTGCCTTCCGTCGGTGGCTCCAGGCCGAAGTGCGGTCGCAAGGAGGCCGTGTAAGTGTCCACTTGGTGAATCCCGCCCTGAAAACACTGGGCAGGCGGTACCTGGTCGCCAAATCGGTCTCCTTCCTGGGTGTCGAACCCCCCGATGGTTCGAACCGCGATGTGGTGATGGTCCCCGCTGACGGTGCATACATCCGTGGTCGGGTGCATGGCCTTTCCGACCATGGTCTCGACGACGTCACACACGCACACACACGCACACACATATATATGTATATGTATATTTATATATATATATATATATGTATATATATAGATGCACGTGTTACAAGCTTTTGACGGGGTGAGGACATTGTAGTCGGGTGCGGTGCCGAGGTGCACGAAGTCCACGCGTGTGCAGGGGGCGATGTCCAGTAACTTGATGTGTACTGTCTTGCCATCGCTCGGACGTCCATTCCTCGCGCATTTTTCGATTCCGTGCGCGCTTTTTTTGCTAGATGATCCAGGATGCTCCTCGATGGTCCTCGCCGAGAAAAAATGCACACGTCCGAGCGATGCCAAACCAATACTTTTCTTTTTTCTTTTCATCAGGGCAAGGATAAGGATGAGGCAGTCCAGGCGGGACCAATGAGTCGGCAAAGGGGTCGCCGACTGGCCCGTCGCCCCTCAGTTCTTAGGGTCGCGATCGAACATCGCATCTACAAGGTCTTCGTACTTGATAATGCCTGCCTTCTCTTTGTCCGCCCAGTCGATGAACTGGTCCGCTTCCTCGTCCTCCAGGGGATCGCCGAGGCACTGCATCATATACCGCAGCTGCGGCACGGAGATCATGCCAGTACCGTCCTTGTCGAAGGTCTTGAAGGCCTCGATGAGCTCCTCGGGGCGCACTGGGTCCTTGGTATACCGCGGCTCCTCCGAGTCGTAGATCTTCATGAAGAGGTCCAGTGTGAAGTATCCATTGTCTGTCTTGTTGTCCTCGTAGATCCTCTCGATGTCTGCCTTCGTGGGGTTCTGACCTATCGAGCGCCAGAGGTACTTGAAGTCCGGCTGCCACGAGATCATGTTGTGGCCCTCGCGATCCCATATCTGGAACGCCTCTTCCAGTCTCGCAATCTCGTTGGAAGTCATGCCCTCACGTGCGTCGTCTCCCTCCGCCATCTCCTGGCGGTCCTGACCCCGTCCAGGGCTGCTGGGGGGGCAAACGGGCTTGAGCCTAAACGGCTTGAGCCAAAATGGCTACGGAGCGATGCCAAACCAATACTGGTGGGCCATATTCTGCCAGCGAACGGTTTCTGTTGTCTGTGCCCTCCGTGTCCAACTCAGTCGTTGTGGGCGTCGTGCTCGTCTTTGTATTTGATGGCGTGCTGGCAGTGGAGTATCTTCTGGGGCTTGACAACCAGTGGATGGTCCAGGAAGAGGCTGTTCCCGCGGTGGTAGCAGAAAAAGAGTCTGAGGGGTCATTCCGTCTTTTCGTTTACTGAAGCCTGCCGCATGAGGTCGGCTGCTGGTATGTACGCGAATGTCGTGTGATGTTCTTGCAACGTCTCGGAGTATTTGTCAATCGTCTTGGAGGCGAGGTAAACCTGTCCCCAGTAGATGGCTATGTAGGTGTATTGGTAGACAATTGGCGCGGTGCGACGTGTGACTGAGAGTCCCTCTGCGTGATCCCTCTGCTGTTGGTACTTCCAGCCGTTCACCCCCGCTTGGCGTGTAGATGAGGGCGAAGTGGGTGTCGCCGCAGTTGTTGTAGTATCCAATGCTGCATGTCCTTAGTGGAGTCGGCCTCGGGAATGACCCCGTCTTGGCGCACTTCCTGATCTTTGTGGGCTGCCAATGTCGCTGGTCCTGCTGCGCTCAACCTGCAAAGTGATGTTGTCCTTGTACGCGGTATGTACGATTGAAATCGTATTCGACGCCACTCCAAACTTGGGTGTGGTCTAATTCTGACGCCGTCCAATAGCTATATGCATCGGAGTCGACTTCCATGCCATCTTTTGTCCGATGCCAATAGGTCGCTCCAACTCCTGCGTCAGAAATCTCGGCCCCCCGTCAGCCGAAACACCCGGGTGTTTCGGCTCACCAGTTCCTGGGCATCTAGGATCCTAGACAAAAGGGCCACGGACCCTCCTCCTCATCCTCCTCCTCCTCTACTTCCTCTTCCTCCTCCTCCTCCTCCTCCTCCTCCTCCTCCTCTCTCTTCCTCCTCTCTCTTCCTCATCCTCCTCTTTCACTCCTATGCCTCCTACTCTTCCCCCTTCCGACCCTTCCTCCTTCATCCCTTCCTCCTGTTCCTCCTTGTCCTCCTCCTTCTCCTCCTCGTCATCCCGCCCCTCCCTCCTCCCTAATGCTCCCTAGTGCTCCCTCCTCTTCCTCGTCGTCCCTGGAGACACCCTGAGCGCAAACGCAACGTCTGCGCCGATGCACAGCGGTGGGTAGCGTTGCCCTTTGATGGGGCCCTACCACCTTCGCCCCCACGTGTGCCAGCACACCCGAGAAGCACACAACCACATATTGCAATCTCACTGCTTGTGGAAAGCCTCGCCAGCGCGCAATTACTATCCACCGCAGCCCTGAACATGTTTCGGTGTTGGCCCTGTAGCTCGTGCGCGTTCCGTTCGCACCACGGGCCAAATGAAGGCCTCGCCAACGCGCATAACCGCCGCAATGCGGCACGTGTGCCGAAATGAGGTAGGTGACCATATGTACCCTGTCGCTGGGGCCTGCGGCGGAACTCCCTAGGGGGGCACGAAACGTGAGGGGTCTGCCCAAATAGGGCGGATAATGATGCAAACCCTGCAACTGGTGCCTTCGGCAGAACTCTCCAGGGGGCCACGAAACGTGTGAATGGTCTGCCGAAATGGGCCGGGTAAATAACCATGCGAACCTGGCCGCTGATATGCGGAAGGCAGAGCAAGGGGAGGAGGAGGGAGGAGGGGAAGGAGGAATGAATGAGACGCGCGATGAGGACCCAACACACAAGCTAATTCGGAACATATCTGAATCACAATGGCATGCCGACCTTACGCCGTGGCTTACGCAAACCGCTCCACGCGGCCACCGTGTGGAGGCGAGGGCGCGCGCGAACGGCCTCGCGCGGGCGGCGTACGCACGAGTGTCCGCGCTGGGGAGCCAAGTAGTTTACGTCGCTCGATTGCACTCGTCCTGTTCTGGTCGGTGGGTGCAAGGTCTTTGCCGCGCGAGGGGATCTGGAAAATCCATGGAGCGTGCGGGAAAATTCAAGTAACGTCCGGGGATCATCGAGGGCATACGTCAAGGAAGGCCATTCCAACCGACCATTCTGAATCCTTATCAGGCCCCCCCCTCCCGCCGCCTCGCTCAGGCGCTCCAGGTGCAGGATCTCGTGCGGGCGAAGAAGCGGGCGCGTCGCGGGCGAGAGCAGTCAGGACAGCAGTCGCGCGCGCACGCGCTCAGCGGAGACCGCGGGAAACATGCTGGCGCCTGCTCCTCCTGCTCATCGTCAAGTCCTCCCTGCTGCTCCTGCTCCTGCTGATCCTGCTGCTGCTGCTCCTCCTTCTGCTCGTGCCCCTCCCGCGTCTGCTCTCCTTCCGTTCCCCCTTCTGCCCTCCACCTCTCGCTGCTGCTGCTGCACCTCGTCCCCGCCTTCCGTGGGCTGCTACACGCTCTCACCCAGCCACCTCCACGTGACCCCGAGGTGTCCTGTTGAGTAGGAGGGGGAGGAGAGAAAGGGCAGGGGGAGGGGCATGATGACGGGCATGCTGGTAGGAGGGGGCTGGAGCGCCTCCCCCATCACTCACTCACTCACTCTCTCTCTCTCTCTCCCTCTATCTCTTTCACGCTCTCCCTCTCTCTCTCTCTCCCTCTCTCTCTCTCTCCCTCCTCCCCTCTACCCTGCGACCGCGGCCTCATCACCCGCCCCCGTCAGGTCGGATGGCCTCATAGACCGGGCGTGACAGGACCAGGCGGGAAGTACCTCTCCCTCCATCCACCCTTCCTCCTCCCCGGACGTCTCTCGGCCCCTGAAGGCTCCCGGAAGCTTCTGAGAGCCTCCCAGAAGCCCAGAAGGGGGCAGAAGAAGTCCGAGCACCTCGAACCTCGATCCTCGACTCCCTCTCCTTCCCCTGGTCTCTGTTTTTCGCTCCACCGAAGTGGGGGGCAAAGATAGGGGGGAATGGCACAGGGGGGGATGCATCGACCTGGAATTGGCGACACATCGCCGATAGATCGGCGATATGCCCCCGAGAGTGCATCTGCGCCTTCCTGGGCAGGTTGGAGCCATCGGGCCCCTGTCGGCGATCAATGGGCGACTGGGGGTCGATGCACCCCCCCCTATGCCTGCCCCCCCCCCCCCTATCGCTGCCCCTGACGAAGGCCCGCTTCTGAGGTGTGTACGTCGACGAGCGGCCACAGCGCCGAGCCACGCAGCGCATCTCTGGTGGTGCTGCTCCTCGCGCTCCACCTCCTCGTGCTGCCGCTGCCGCTGCTCCTCTGTGCTCTCTTTGTGCTCCTCCTGCTGGCTCCCCTTCCCGTTGCTTCGCAGCCGCTCCGATTCCACCTCCGGGTTCCTCCTCCTGCTGCTCCTGCTCCTCCTCGGGGAGGGGGGAAGGGGGGCAGAAGGAGAGTGAGGGAGGAACGGAAGGCGCAAAGGATGTGGAGGAAGGAGCGGGGGGAGGAGGGGGACGCGGAACGGGAACATCAACTTCTCACTCACCTGAATGTGCTGGACCCTGCAAATGGGCGACGCTGGTGCTTCTGGGGGCAATCGCGGATCAGATCTCCACCAGCCATCCACGACCGAACTCATTGCTGAGGATCCTTCACGGTCCTCCTTCTGCTCCTGCTTCCCGTCCTCCTCCCCTCCCTGCTGCTGCTCCTCCTCGTTGCATTCCGCCTCCCCCCCGTCCTCCTCCGAGACCATAAAATGCCAGAGCTTCGGACGAGGCAATCCGATCCTCGTAGAAAGCGAGCGGAAATGCTGCCAATAAGGCCGAGGCTTCTCGGAACAACCCGTAAGCCGAACGGGATGCATCATGCAAACACCCTCCTCTTCCTCCTCGAACTCATGAGTAAGAACGGACACGATGAGAAGGAAGCGAAGGAGATGGATGAGAAGGAGAAAGACAACTAATTATCTGGTGGTGGGGGATATGCAGAAAATGAACAATCGGACTACTAACATGACCTGGCGACCCCGTACGGCATGGTACATTCTACGCCTCAGAAACCCAAATGTGACGACGTTTGCAAGATTCGGATGACCCGCTCGGGTTGCTGTCATGATCTGGCGGCCCCATAAGGAGGAGGCTCCCGCCTGAGACTTCCTCCAGATACACGCCTCAGGAGCTCAAACGCGATGATAATTACAAGCTTTGGATGACCCGCTCGGTTTACTCACATGATCTGGCGGCCCCATAGGGAGGAAGCTCCCACCTGAGACATCCTCATCATTCACTCAGAGACGAGGCTCCCGCTCAAGACTTCGTCAAGATCCACACCTTAAGAACCCAACACTTACGACAAATACAGCACTTTGATGACCCGCTCGGATCACTAACATGTTCTGGTTGCCCCATAGGGAGATGGTTCCCGCTTGAGACCTCCTCATAATTCACTCACAGACGAGGCTCCCGCTCAAGACTTTCTCCAACTCCACGCCTGAGGAGCCCCAAACTCACGACAATTGCACGATTTGAATGGTCCGCTAGGATTGCTGACATGGTCTGGCGACCCCATCGGGAAGGGGCTCCCGCCTGAGACTTCCTCACGCTTTCATCACACACGAAGCTCCCGCTCCAGACTTCCTCAAGACCCACGCCTCAGGAACCCAAGAACGACGACACTTACAGGATTTGGATGACCCGCTCGGATTGCTAACATGATCTGGCGGCCCTATCAGGAGAAGGTTCCCGCCCGAGACTCCCGCATACTTCAGTCACAGGCGAGGCCCCCACTCGAAACTTTCTAACGATGCATGCGTGAGTATGTGAGCGTGAGTGAGTGTGGGATGCTGCTGATGATGGGATGGTGATAAGGATGGTGATGATGGCGATGATGAGATGATGGTAATGCTGATCATGGTGTGATTAATAATGACGATGCTGATGATGATGTCGATGCCGATGAGAGTGTGGGTGATTGTGTAGAGTGATGATGATAATGCCGATGGTGATAAGGATAACGATGATTATGCTGCTGATGATGACTATGATTATGATTATGGTGGTGATGATGATACTGAGAATGATACTGATAATGATAATGATGAGGCTGCTGCTGCTGCTGCTGCTCCTGCTCCTGCTGCTGCTGCTGATGCTGATGCTGATGCTGATGCTGATGCTGATGATGATGATGATGATGATGATGATGATGATGATGATGATGATGATGATGTGAGGGGTGTTCATGCGCGGAGGTGTCCAGAGAAAACAAGAGCCCCACTTAGGATGTGGGCAACACTGCAAGGTGCACGTAGCACCAACACGTGGATCTTGCGCGGACGCCCCGCGGCCACTTTACACTGGTTTTTGACAAGGACGGCGGGGGTGCCGGCATATTGCCTGCTGTGCAATGCTAACACCCCCTACCCACTCCTTAATGCAAAGTGTACTTTGCACCTGCATCATGCGCCGACGCCTCGCGATCACTCTGCATTCATTTTTGAGAGGGACGGCGGACGGCTGGCAAATCGCCTGCTGCGTACAAACCCACCATCCGCTTCAACAAACAATTTATCATTCCCTTTCCCAAGAAGGAGACATACTGCCGGCTGTGCGCAGGCTTACGATCCCGGTCGAAAGCATATGCAATGTGATTCTGGGTGCACACCCACACACAACACACAATGCTCGCAAACCCGTCGTCACTTTGCATTAGCTTTTGACAAGTATGGTGGGGCGGTCGACCTATTACCCAATGTGGCGCACCTGGTGCGCGTGGCGCACCTGGCACGTGCGGCGCACCTCGGGGGCATCGCGCACCTGGCTGGCGTCTGCCTTGGTTCCCGATGGTTGTCGATGGCGGCCCCTGCCTGTGCTGCGGCTCGGGTGCTACTTATGTAGTGGGAAGCGGGTGGGAGTGAACGACTCGGCTTGCGGCTTGGGGCTTGACCCCTCCCCCTGACACATTCCTTGAACCTGGACGTGGGGTTTCGCGACCGATTGGAACGGTCCAAAAGGCCTCTGCGAGAAAACAACACTCATTGAATTTCGTAAACAAGTTTTTGGCCCGTGTTGGCCTCCTGGGAGGGGGCCTACATGAGAACCTCACCTTCTATGGTCGAGCTCCTCCAAGATGGCCCCGAAATTGCGTGCAAGGCTCCCAAGAGTACCCCACGAGTACCTCAAGAGGGCCTCAAAAGGCACCAGGAAGCCCAAAGAAGCCGCGAAAAGGTCCCAAATATGTCGTCAAAAGACTCTGAATAAACTCCCCGAGGACCCCAAAACGTTCCAAAATGTTCCCAGGACCGTACGAAGGCCCCAAGACGCACAAATGGAATCCAACAATCTCTCAAGAGACATCTGGAAGAATTGCAAATGCATCCAAAAGGACTCTGGCCTTTCTGCTCGCCCATTCGCCAATTTCTCCTCCCTCCTCCCCCTGCCCCCATTTTTTTTTTTTTTTTTTTTTTTCGAAGGCATGCTCTTCCACATCTCTGATCATATCAACTCGCCTAAACATCGTTTCTGGATGGGTTGGTGGGGCTGCGCGAAGCGTCTGGAATCTATGCGATAGTGTCACGCGAGGGATACTAGGCTCCAAGGGGAGGAAGCGAGCATGCTCGGTTCGTATCGGTGCATCAAGAGGACTCGTCGGGAGCCGCGGAGCTCTGACAATACTGGCAATCGATATCAGTTAGAAGCACTGTTGCCATACATTTTCAGCACAGCCCTGGCCCGCTTTTCGTTCCCTCCTGATGAAGGAAAAAACGGATAGGATGAACACAGCGCGTGCACGTGAATGTGGAAATCGGAGTCGGCGATGTGGGGATCGGAGGACCAACCCATCGCCTTGCTGCTGCAAGCCCTACGAAGCCAAATTGACGCAGGGCGCTTGCTGCGAAGGGGGAAGAGGAGGACGATTGCTGGAAGCCAGAGGATGAGGGAGAAGAGGGCGAGGGAAATCAGGAGGGGGAGGGCGAAACCGATAAGCACGTGAGACTAGAAAAACAACATGTAGAGATGGAGCGGACCTTTTACAGCTCGCTGCAATGTAAGGCGGATGTATAACACATATGAAGGCGGGGGCGCTGCCTGGCCAGGCCTGAGCCAAAACAACGGCAGAAACAAGACATGGGCAAAGCAAGAGCCATTCGAGTCTGGTGCTCAAGCCAGTCCGTCGCGCCCTCGTTGGTTTGCCATGCGCGAACCGCACAGGAAACCACGGCGTAAGATTCTGCAGGGGTGCTTTGCTGAACGCACCCCTGCCTGCGCCAGAGAGGGCTCAGCTGACCGCCCTCTTCATAGAAAGTTGTCTGTCAGCCGCGAAGAGTGCTCGATTGACCGCGCTCCCGTACGCGTTTGGCTGCACTGGGCGCGCGAAGGGCAAGTGGTGGAGCACCAGCATCTGTGCGCTGCTGCTCAACTGACGCAGCCAGCTGGAGCAGCGCCCACTTGTGTGCTCAACATTTTGTTTCTCTTGCTCGTCACTGCCCGCGTTGACTGGCGATCTCGTGGCTGCTGGGCAAATCGGTCCGCGTGCAAGTAGTCGGCCCTGTGGCGCAGTCACAAGAGTCGCCCGTCACTATTGCGTGAGAGAGCTGTGCTGGAAGCTTGGGGCGGTCTTCTTCTTCTTCTTCTTCTTCTTCTTATTTTTCTTCTTCTTCTGCTTCTTCTCGTCGCCGACCCTGGCCGTCTCGCGGTCATTGCTGGTCTGGCCGTCCATCAGGCTGAGGATGAGCTCCTGGCCTTGCCCTCGGTCCTGGGGTCGGCCCGCCTGGCCCGAGTGTCGCGCCAGGGTGGGGCCTAGATTAGCTCGGCGCGCAAACTGGCCTGCCGTGCTGTTCTCGGAGGGTGGCCGCGCCGGGTCCACGAGCAAGGCGCTGAAGACGGACGTGCCGTCGATGGCGAGGTCTGCAGGGATCGCGTGACCCCCCTTCCCCCTCAGCCTCCTGATCTCCTCGGCAGAGGCGGGGCCGTGCGATGTCTCGCGCGTCGTGAGGAGGTGCGCCCACGACCCGTCTGCAGCGCCGCGCGCTGCGAGCAGCTCTGGGCCGAGCGAGGATCTGGCGCCAGCTTGTGCGATCGGCTCGCTGCGTCCAACGAGTTGCGCACCTGTTTGCAGTTGCGGCGGCGGTTGCCGAGACGCATGTTTGCGGCTCCTCTCATGCCGTGCCCTGTAATTCTCCCTCTTGAATGACCCGTCGCTGTGCGCGCTTAGTCGCCTGGCGCGCTCCATGGCTGGGAATGCGATGCGTGCCGTGATCTTCTAAGAATTAGTCGAGCTGCATCGCGTGACGGATGGGCAGCTTGTTCTCGACGCCCTGCAGGGCGACGGTGTACGCTACAACGTGATGCTGGGTGAGCAGGGCGCATTGGCCGCTGCTCCGTGGAGGTGGGCAAATAGATCTGATAGCTGCCCCCTGGCCGGCTCGTCAACCCTTGCGTTGGCTCTGTCGACGTGCCTGCTCGGTATTGCGGCGTCGATGTGCTCGTCCTGGTCGAGCGTCGCGGCGCCGTCGGCACAGCGGTGCTGGCGCGTCCCGCAGTTGGTGAAATCGTCGCAATCGCCTTCACCTTGCCGATGCGCCCCTGGGCTGATCAGCCTGTCGACGTGGTCCTTGCGTCCGGCGATCATCAGATGATGGGCGTGCTTGGGCAGCGTGGGCACTAGCCCCGAGACGCTCTTGCCACGCACGTCGGGCGTCTCGTGCTTCGCCTCGGGCTCCGGGCCCTGCCCGGTAAGTTCGGCGCCGCGCTCTGGCGATCGCGCGGCCCGGGCGAGCTTCATGGAGAAGGCTTGGGGCGCATCCTTGCCGCCGTGCCCGGCTTGATGCAACGCGAGCACTCGGCCTGCTCGTCGCGGCCCTCGTGGCCAGGCGCCCGCCAGAGGATGGCGGCGTTGCTGGGCGGCGGGGTGAAACTCGCCTCGCGGGGTGCCTCGCCTTGCTCCTGCATCTCGGCGTGCGTCGCGCCCTGCGGGAACGCCCCCTCGACGTCCGCGGCGACGCGCGCGCCGTCTGGGCGACGCGCCGCCTCTGAGGACAGTGAGCGCTATGACGCCCGCTTCGCTATGCCTGCGAACGTCTCCAAGGCTTCGGCGTCCGTGTCGCGGAACTGCGGCGCCGCGCGGCGCCGGGCGATCCGGGCAATCTTGCCGTCTGATTCTCCTAGTGCTTCCACTTGAAGACGTGTCTGGGGCTCATCGCGTTTCGGGCGCCCCAGAGAGGTCGCTCCTCGAACGGGCGCGCTTGGCCCGGATGGTGAGTTTTTCGAGGGTGGCCGCTGCGGCGTGAATGTTGATCGCGGCTGTCCGGCGGCGCAGTCGCCAGGCGCGTCCTCTCCGGGGCTCAAGGGGCCTTCGCGCGCCCGCGGGCCAAGATGCAGCGGGGGGCGGCGGCCGCGGGGCCCGGCGGAGGAAGGGCGAGTGAGACGGAGGGGGCCAGCCGGCCCGCTGGCCGCGGGGGGGGGGAGTGAAGAGAGAAAGATATATATATATATATATATATATATATATATATAGAGAGAGAGAGAGAGAGAGAGAGAGAGAGAGAGAGAGAGAGAGAGAGAGAGAGAGAGAGACAGAGAGATGGGGCGAGCGAAGAAAGGGGGGGAGAAAGAGCGGGTCCCTTCTGGCACTGGTCCACGCCCTTCCATCTCCTGATGCATATGCCTTTCCTAAAGAATGGTGGTGGGCGACGTTCGCCCCGCCCCAGCGCAAATCGACAGTCAGGCGGGCTTTCGCCCTCCCGAACTCCGGGGCGTCTGACGGGGTGCCCTCGCTTTCCCTCTGGATGAGACCTAGCGGGTTGGCGTTGAGAGCCGCTGGTCTGGCGAAGCCCGATGGAAAGATTTTCTTGTGTTGCCCCGGCGTCTCCAACCCATCGAATTCGTGTTCCGCCCACTCTGGATTGTTCCCGGCGGAGGTGTGGTTTCGAAAGGCGCGGGCGATGCGCTGAGGGGTCCAAAGACCGCCCGCGACGCCGCAGTTCGAGAAGCTCGGGGGCTGCCAGGCTGCCCCGTGCAGCTGATGTACATCGATGCGAAGTTTGAATCCTGGCGCGCTCTCCCAATCTGTGAGGCTGCCGTTGCAAAGCGAGATCTCTGTTCGGAGAGCCTCCATTTTTTAGGCCGCGAGGATGCGGCGCGACGGGAGATGCATGCCATGGCGCATGCTGTTCCGCTGACCCTGCTGCCCCGCGCCCCCGCGATGCGCCCGTGCCCCCCCCCGCCGTCGAGCTCCCGGCAATCGTCCGTCTCATGCCGGACTGCTAACGGAAGAGTGCGTGGGGGTGGGGGGTGGGGGGTGGAGGGGGTCGGTCGCCAGACCTGCCCGCCGCGCGACCGACGCGCGCCAGACCTACCCATGACCAGCCGAAACCGACCGACCGTGCAAATCTGAAAATTCGATCGGGACGGCCCTCCCAGCGGCAACCTGGGCGGGCGCGACGCGCCCCGGGGGGGCGCGCCCAGGCTCGGAACAAAGCCGGCGGCTGCGTGGGGCCGGCAAGCGCTCCGACCTGGAACCCGTCCTGGCGCCTGCGCCCGCCCCGAGGGCCCGCGGGGTTGGGCGCCCGACCTGCCCCCCCCTTCAACAGAGCAGCCGCCCCCTGAGAAGCCCTCTTCACGAATGCAAATCTCCTTCGGGGGGGTGCGAACTCCACGCGCCTCCCCCTTTGCCCTCCTCCTCCCGCGTGGCGTAATCGTCCGGGGAGGTCCCGCGCAGGTAGTGGTGGTGCTTCGCGTGGATGCGCTGGCGCTGGTGCTCTCGAGGCGCCGGGGCCGCTCGTGGGGCCTGCGGCCAGTTGGCCGCGGCGTGCTCGACGGCGGCGCGGATCTTCTGCTGACTGTTGCTGCTCTCCAGCATCTCGCGAGCAAAGTCTTCTGCCCCCTCGACTTCGCGCTGGGCTGCCGGCGTCGCCTGTCGGACGTGGCCGGAGAAATCGCCGTCGGTCTCTTCTGGGGTGGCCGACGGGGCTGATGGTGAGCCTCTCTCGGCGGTGCAGGAGGCGTCCTCGGGCGAAGCCTGGTGAGGCGCTCACAGATGTCTGGCCGCGTATCAGACGCGCGGTGCGAACGTCTGGCAGCTGCAAGCATGTTCGGGACATGGCGCAGAGCTTCGAAAATGTCGTGGCGCTGCCGGGAGTGCGCGGTGATGTGCGCGCCCCTCGTGTCCTCCCACTGGCCGAAAGGCCTGGCCCCGGAGCCTGGTGCGATGTGCTCCAGGGGGTCCTCCGCGCGGTCCCAGGCCAGGCCTGAGCGCGCAATGCCAATGCCCATGTCGTCGAAGACGGCGCCGATGATGGGCTGGGCGTCTTGAAATCTGCATGCCGCATCGGCTCGGTGGTACTTGGCCGTCGCCCTACCTCGAGCTGGGTCTGCAGACGTGACCGTCCCAAGGCCGGCGCAATCCGACAGGTCCTTCGTGCTCGGGGACCTGTGGGTCTCCGCCTGTTCGCCGACGTCGAAGCGACCCCCTCCGGACACGGGGGCGCGGGTCTGGAGGGCGCTGTTGACGCGTGAGATCGACGTGGCCTCGATCATGCGTTGCATAGAGATCTCTCAAATGCCCCTGCAATCGGCTAGGCTGCATTTCTCCACCCGCAGAAGGGCCGGCGCCAGTGCCGCAGGCACCGCGTACCACGCCCTTATCATGTGCTTCTGTTGGTAGCAGCATAGACGGCTGCCATCCAAAAACGACGACCCATGGTGTGGCGCCGCCAACGTGGGAGAGTTAGCAGAGATGGCGTGAGCCAGCGCAGAGTCGAAAGTCGTCGTAATACCTTCGCGCTCTAGCTGCTCTTCCGTGGCGGGAAAGGCATGTCGTTGCATGGCACCGCGTCGCTCGATGAAGCGAGCGTGCTGCTGATGATGGTCCCGAATATCCACTTGTACTCCTCGCCTCCTCATCTCCTCCACGACAGATGGCGAGGTCATCCCGCCCTCGCCGCCCACGATGAACGTCCCCATCGTGCTGGACAGCTGGATCCATGAACGGCCGATGGCGGCAAGCAGCGTCGAGTCGTGCTGGGATGTGATATCCTGGCCATTGTGCCACCGTGAGACGCAGCAGATCATGCGGAGGATCAGGCGGCCCGTGTAGTTCAGGATGTCGCACTCGACGTGCTGGTTGAATCGCGTCGGAAGGCGGTGTGTGGGGATGATCTGCTGCGCCTGCAAGGCGTTGACCACTGTGGGGATGAGGTCGAGGATGTCTTGTGGTATGTGCGTGTAGTGCTCGTGCCATCTCCTCCGTAGTGGCGTGCCACCGCCGTGGGTGTATCATGCACATTTTCCGCGTGCGTGTCTCGTGCGGGTCGCCGCGAAGTGTTCGTAGGGATGTGGCGGCGTCGAAGCGAGTCCAGTCTGAGGGGGTCGGGTTGCCTACAGCTGCGTCGGCAGCTCGCCTGCAGGTGCTGACCGTCTGGGCACTCTGCCTGCCGCTGGGCTACCTCGCATCCCTGGTCGAATGGCGCAGTCGCCCGAACAACTGATCTGCGGTCGAGTGACGCAGTCATCAGGACGGCTACCCTTAGCCCCAGCACTAGACGATGAGCTGGCTCCTGATTCTCCTGCGTGCGCGGGTGGCAGAGCAGCCTCTTCTGTTGCCCCAGGGGCTGCGCCGCTGGGGAGTTGAGCCTGCTGATCGCAGGGGCGATGAGGTCCTCCAGCTCGCGCAGGTGCTCGCGGGCGCTGGCCGGCGCGTGAGCGCGGCTGTGTGTGATGAAGGTCCGCGAACTTGCGCCTGCGCAACTCGCGGGCGTGTATGGGGCCATCGCGTTCCTTCTCCTCCTTGCAGCCGGGGCGCCCCCACTGGATCGGGGCGTTGTGAGGATGGTGGCGCGTTGCCGGATCCCAGGAGTGCATGGGCGAGTCTGCCCGTATGTTGTGATTGCACGCCTTGCAGGTGTATCGCGCGCGCTCGGCTGCCCAGTCGCGCGTGATTTCGCCCTCTGTGGATCCGGAGACCACAGTCGGGAAGGCTGCTGATTGGACGTCGCGCTCGCGAGCGCAGTTCGCGAGGTGTGGGCGCCTCAGACGGCGACGTGGGTCAGGTATGCCCTGGGCGTGTCGCTCGGACATCTTCCGTGGCAAAATCTGAGCGTCGAAACCGGTGTGGCCCTCTACGTGGACGTGGGTGTGCTTGCCTGGGCATCTGAGGTTCGCGAATTGCTCGAAAATCTCCGGAGCGTTGGAGACTGGCCCAGTGGTCTCCCTCAAGATGCCTCCGTGACGATCTCGAAGCCCAAGCTGGCGCAGGTCGAAGATGAACTTGTCCACGCCTTGTGCAACCAGCACCTCTAACCATGGCGGCTCGTCGCACAACCGTGATGGGTCGGGCTGCTCGTTGCCCAAGTAGTCGCTTTGCTCGAGCTGCAGCTGTGCAGGGTAACCGCAGAATCGGCCATGGGGGGCCGGGTCCTCGTATGAACGCAGCCAACTCTGGCAGTTCTGCTTTTAGCTATGGGTTGCTCAACGACCGAAAGGCCTGCATGTCGGGTTCAGGATGATGACCGGTGGCCGCTCTTGTCAAACGTGTCGTTCCACGCCTCGCAGCTGGCTCTCGTCGTCGAGCAGCCAGTCCGCTGGTCCGCGCTTCTCCGCCGCAGACCTCAATGATGTGGACGCCGTAATCGAGTGAAGTGAGGTGAGGAACTGGTGGGTGTTGACGAGCTCGATGGACTGGTGTTTGGGCGCCAATCATGTGTCGGTCAATGACAGACTCGGAGGCCGACGAGCCTCGGAACCACCATGAAGGCAGACCTTCGGTAATGTTGCCGTGGAGGTCGCCCTCTTCGTGCTCGTCGGCGTCGCCGAAGCCGCCAAATGCTGGAATGCCGGGCAGATGCGGGGCTGGCCCTGTGAGGTCGTCGCCGCAGTCGCCGCGGTGGTCCTCGACGACCTGCTTTCGTGTCTCTGGCACATGGTCCTCTTGTCTTCCTCTTTTGGCGCATGCGCTCTGCCGTCGGGCTGGCTCTGATGGCGCAGTCGCCAGGCGCCTCTTGTCGCTGATCGACAAATTCATCTCGAGCCGCAGGGGGGCCAGGCTCCCGGCCCCCCTGCGGGTCCAGAGGGGGTCTTTGGCTACAATCTCGTCTCGTTTTCGGTGGTGAGGTGTTTGTGGGCGCGAAGTCCTGGGCGCGCTGCTGCGTTTCGTGCTTGCGTGGTACTACGGGGCAAGAAGATGTGTTAGAGTACGGTGGGCAAGCTGCCGTCGTGCCCCGTTGAAAGCGCACCTTCTTCGACGCGCCTCTGCTGTGTGGAGCGCAACCAGCTTGATGTTGCATCGGCGCGGCTGGTTGCAGAAGGGCGCCCTAGTCAGCGACGTGAAGACTGCGCTTTTGCGCTTGGTGTCTGGGGCCCAGAGCCCTGTGGCAAGCCCGCTAATGACTCCAGTGGATCGCGTGGGTGTCGATCATCAGCCGCGCCGTTGGTCGTTTCAATTGTTGGCCATGCCAGCCAAATATCACTATCCTGGTGCCGGCGCCCTCCACTCTGGCGCACTTGTTAGGCAGGGGGTCGGGGATGAGGTGGACCTCGTCCCAGTTTGTGTCGCGCGCAAGCCACGGCGTGCTGGAAGTGATGCCGGGGAACGTGCTGTCGGACGACGACTTCCCGGCGCTCGCGAAGTCGGAGGTGCGGGCGACGTCGACACTGCGAACTTGGAGTGCTGGAAATGTGTCCCTTCCTCGTTCTAAGACCCAGGCAGGGCGCCCGGGTCCTGCCGCCCACTTCTGCCGGGGCAGGTCGGCGGGGCTAGCCTGTTGGGCCGGCCTGGCGATCTCCTTGCGCTGGCAATTTCGTGGGGCCTTCGGTGTCTTAAGCACCGCGAGACCCCTCGGATGTCATGCTGTCTGCCTCTATCGGGATAGATTCCTTGCTCAAGAACGCCTTGCCGGTGTGTTTCACGAGGCGAGGGGAGAAACTTGGGAGCGACCGCGATCTCGGCATCGTCGATGGTGCGTTCCAGGATGAGCAGGGCGATGCGATGGCCCTGCTCATCCGGGTGCCTCCGAGGGCCAATGTTCGCCATGATTTCCTTGATCTTGCCGCAGAAGTCGGGGTCCACCGCGCCGCTCGCAACATCGATGCCCGTGAGTGCGAGACCTGAACCTGGGGCAGTGCGAAAATAAATGCCTGGTAGCTAAGGTCGCCGCGCCCGTCGACTATAATTCGCAACCGAAGGTCGCGATGCCGACGTCCGTGTTGGCGTGGAAGGTCGTTGCCTGCGGCGCTGGACGCGCCTAGTGGTGCCCGGCCACTGGGGCTGATGAGCTGTTTTTCCAGCCTCTGGAACTCGAGGCCGTCGGTGGCGTGGTGTCCTGGCTGTCGTTGCCCGCCGCCAGCAGCGCGAGCTGCTTGGGCGGCAAGTCCCGGGAGCGCGGCTGAAGATTGGCGAGGTCGCCGACAGGGGTGCGCGCGTGGCCGCCCGGCGCCGACTCCAGGTCGAAGTGGGGGCTCCATTTGATTTCGTAGCCGCCTGGTCCAAGGAAAGTGAAGCGTTCGTGGTCAACGCCAATGCCCTCCACGGCTGGGGCGCGCATGCTGTGCTGACTGGTCGTGCCGTCGCGGGAAGTCGTCGCGATGGGGCAGTGGCCCTGTTCGCCGCTTGCGACCCGTTGCCAGCTCCTGCCGCGCACGGTGGGGTTGGTAACTTCTCCTCGGAAGGGCTGTAGCCTCTGCCGGGCCCTGTGGGCCAAACTCATGGCGAAGCGCAGTCCCCAGAGGTTCGTCCAGGCGCCGGTGTCGACTTTGACGTCTATGCGGCCGCGGGGTAGATCGGTGCTCGCCAGGTGGCGCGGCGCCCGTTCCCGACGAAGTCGGCCACCGCGGGTGCGTCGGCCTGCGCGGCGCATGTGCTAGTCCAAGTGGGCGTCGCAAGCCACCGCCGCGTCCGCTGCGGACGCGAAGCGAGACGCGCTGCCCAGCGATTGCATGGGGTCTGGCTGAGGCGTCCTAGGCCAGGGGTCGGTCGAGAAGACTGCGCGATGTCGAGCCGTGGTGGGGTCTCCTCCAGCGCGCCCCTGTCTGCCGCCGCGCTGGCCGATGCCGCGGGTGCCGGGCCCGCCGACGCACGATCTGCACTAGTGAAGCGGACGTCGGCGATGATGTCGGCCAGGCCGCGGCGCGCTGGACAGTGGGCCAAACGGATGTCGGTGTTCTGCATCAGCTGCAGATGGCGTGCCTCGTGCAAGATGTGACGGCAATATAAGCGGGCCACCCTTTCCCCGTGCTGGAAGGCATCGAGACAGATGGGACACCCCCTATCTTCGCCGGTGAAAGCCGCGGCTGAGGGGGCTGGGCAGGTGGAGCGGCCAGCGCGGGAAGGGGATTCATACAGGGTTTCTGTCCAGCTCTGTGCGGCCTGACGTCGCTGGTCGTACTGCTGCCGCGTGAGCTCAAGTGCTAGCTGCGTGCTGTGGGGCTCGTCGAGGTGCCGTTGCTGCGTGCTCGCGTTGTGCTCAGATCGAACGCCGCTGACCATCCAGGTCTCGCGGCTGGCGAGCCACGTGGTCGCTCTCGTTACCGGTTGACTCATGTTGACGGGGCTGCTCTGGTTGTTCAGAGCCTGCTACTGGGGGCTCTGGCACTGGCGGTGGCGTGACTGCCGGTGTGGACTCCAGTGGCCACGTGGAGCTCGATCCACAGAAGGTGCTGATGCCGAGAGCTGAGACTGACGGCGTGCAGCCCAGCTCAGCAACTGCGCGTCGGCAGGCGGGGCCGAAAGCATGGCGATTCGTGCGTTGAGGTCGTCTACAATCGCGCCCCTGGGCTTGCCTCAGTGAAAACGTACCGCCCACCCGTGTCCACCGTGGTGGTTGTGTTGGTTGTGGTGGTGCTGGCGAAGCTGCTTGAGCAGTCGGTGATGCCGGCGCGGCTGGTGCTGCCCCCCCCGCTGCTGCCGCGCGGACCGGAGGCGCAGTCGCGGGGCCCGCGGGTGGCGCAGAGTCTTGCGCGCGGCTCGTGAGCTCTGCCAGCTCCCGTCGTAGTCGTTGTTCAGCGTCGCGAGGGCTAGGCGCTGACGAAGATGAGGATGACGTGCCGACCCAGCGCGGGCAATGGCTGCGGGCGACTTGTTGCCGAGAGCCGTCTGGCGACGCTCTAGGAATGGCGGCTGGTGCTGTGGGCCGCGGCGCTGGTGCCGCCGGAGCCAGCTGGTCGCCGCTCCAATGGTCAGCGCCCCGCGCGGGATCGCCCTGCCTGGCGCCCAGGGCCGCGGATTGCGGAGTTCCGAAGGTGTCCCCGGTCACCCATGCCCCTTGCTGCGCGCGCCCCCGGCCTGGGCTGCTGCTCGGATGGGCCTCGCGGCCCCTGCTGCCCCGGATGCATGGGTGGCGAGGGTGCTCGTGGTGATGGTGGTGCTAGTGGTGATGGTGGTGCTAGTGTTAGGGAAGAAGGCGCGCCCGTGGCTGCGGCGCAGGGGGCAGTCGCGCACGCGGTGCCCCTCAGAGTCGCACTCGTGGCATTCGAGACGCGCCCCGCCAAGGCCCGCGGGGTTGCCTAGGCGGCCCGAAACGTGCCGCGCGTCGTGAACCTCCTCTCGCCTTCGACCTTCCCCTTCCCGGGGCCCGCGAGAGCTTCCCGGAGATCGCTCTCAGACATGTCGGACAAGATGGCGAGGCGGCCTTCGCCTAGGCCCTTGCCCTGTCGTTCGATGGCCCCCCCGGTGCGGCGCGTGGGCCCGTGGTTGTTGAAGCTGCGCCAGCGCGCTTTAGCGCGCTCGCCAGATCGGGAGAGGCGCGCGCCGCGTTGTTCCACGGGGGCGTCGCAGAGCTCGGGGTCGTCTGCGGCGACATCTTCGCCGAAGGAGCTGGCGGCGCCGGTGTCAGTGCCTGAGTCGACGCCCGCAGCTGATAATGCCCCCTGCGCTGGTGGGCTCGGTGCCGCTCCCATTGCAGCTGGGCCCGTGCCGTCCCAGCTTGATCCTGTTGCAGCGCCGCAGGCGCCCACGACCTGATCTTGCGCGGGCGCGCCCGCGGAGGGGGCGTGCTGTTGGGCAGGGTGGGCCGTCGAGGCGACTTTGCCGAGCGACCCTTGGGCGGTGTGCCCGAACCGCCGCAGCTGGCCCGTCGCGTGCGTGAGCTGTGCTGCTGTCGCGGGATAGTTTATATCGCAGCGCTGCAAGATCACGGTCAGCTGGGTGTTCGACGCGCCGACGGCGCGCGGCAGGGGGGCCCGAGGTCCTCGTGGCCGACCGTGAGTTGACCAGCTTGCTGCGCCCAAGTTCGGAAGAAATTGAACCTCATGGGGAGATTGTCGATGCGCCCTTGCGGCGACCGGCAGAAGTTCATCAGCGCCGTCGTTGCCGAGGCGCGCTTCTCCTCGCCTAATTGGCCCCGCCCCTCGGCCAAACTGCGCGCCAGGAAAGTCGTCGGTGGCACTGGGTCGCCGTTGATGAGTTCTCCCTGGATGATAACAACTGGCGGTCATCCGTCCACGTGCTTGCGCGCTATGCCGGCGAGGCGCGACGGGGCGTGGGCCGCCCTGCGAAACTCGTTGAGGACTGAGTTCGCCGCTGACCAGATCACTGCATCCGCGCCCATCTCTGGACGGGCACTCGAGCTTGTTGCTCGGCCCCCCAAGTGCGGGGGTGACGCATGTTGCCGCTGCCGCCGCCTGCGTCCGTGGAAGACAAGCAGCTGGTGACGGCAATCATGCCCACTCCGATGGCTTCCCGTGTCGTAGAAATGCTGGGCGCCGGGGATCCACCAACGGCGCTGCTCAGGAAGTGTGCGCCCGAGACGCCGTGGATACTTGACCTGAATGTGTTCCTCCTCGTCAGTGTGTTAGTCGTATGCTTCCGTCGCATCGTTGTGGTGCTCTCGGTGCTCGGAGCATCCCGTGACGCAATCACCTGAATGCTCCTCATGCGTCGTGCTGTCCCTGTACTGAGCACCGCCGAGTGCATGATCGTCGAAAGGAGTGCGCACGGGGGCCCAAGTCCTGCGGGCAAGAGGTCATGCTCGAGGAAATCGAATATGGCTTTTCCCAAGTCAACTTCGCTGTCCCTCGGAATGCTGGCGACGCAATCCCCTGACCCTCCATTGCCTCCCCGCTTTTCTCTGCCTGTGCCCTCCAGGGCTCTCGTGACGCAGGCGCCAAAACCTCGGGACCCTTAACCGACGCCGTAGATGTCCACGTTGTAACGAGCAGCTGTCCGACATTCGTGGTTAATCCCACGAACGGGTGTAGCGAAAGCGTAGGTTCCGCGACTTGCGCTGACGCACTCAGTGCAAGCTTGGGAGGGATCGCCGAAGAAACCAGGTGCGTGGCCGGAGTCCTTGAAAGTCTCGTTCGCGTCGCTGTGGTGGTACTGGTTGTGCACGCTCCCGGTCACTGGTCCTGGAGTAGGCGGGGTGGTTGTCCGTAGGTGATCGGGAAGAGGTGCACGATGGCGAGAATGAGGGCGGATGTCCAGCGAAATGACCAGCTGGACGTAGAACGGCGGAGAATTGCAACCTGTGCTATCGAAGCGAAGCGAACACGAGAAACCATTGCGACCGTGGTATTCGAGCCGAAGCTCAGCTACCAACCAGAAAAAAAACAGGATTTAGATAGAGATCGGACCTTCTACAGTACGCTGCAACGTAAAGCGGATGTAGCAAATGTTACAGCGGGAGCGCCGCCTGGCCAGGCTTGAACCAGAGCAGCAGCAGACACACGTAAGGAAAGGGTGACATGGGCAGGGCAGGTACCGTTCGAATGTGATGGGGACAAGAAGAGGAAAGTCAAGCAGGAAACACGAGGAACAGGACGCGGATGCAACAAATAACAGGAGGCAGAAGCATGCCCAGGAGGGGAAATATGCCGACACGACAGCGTCTTGAGGCCGCCCGACATGAAAGGGAGGCGGGGTCCGAGGCCTGCTGGTCCCCGCGGCTCCGGCGAGGCGAAGCCACGCTGGCGGTGGCCAGCCTCATGTACACCCTGGCCGCACGGAGGCAGTCGTCGCCGTCGCCGCTGCAGCTGCTGTTTGCATCGGTGTCTTCATCGTTCGCAGGCGTGCCGTGGCAATTGCAGACATAGCCAGGTGCTCGACGGCGACGGCAATCGAGGTGTCGACGACGACGCAACGTCGTACAGCAGTCTGCCACAATTACTGCCGATAATATTGCTGACATTGTAGTTGCCACTGCACTAGCATAGCAGCCGTACAAATACAACAAATGACTAGCGGTCGCGGCCATACGCGTGCGATCGCCGGCACAATGGTTTTGAACCCAACAACTGTCTGCGTTTGACGCGGCCTGCGCAAAAATGAGCCTGGCGAAGAACCAAACCCATTCGCAAAACGAGGCAACTATGCATGGGACCACTCAATACATAAGAGCACTTTGACTGCACCTCTGGGCGCTTCGCCGAACACGCCAAAAACACATTCGACGTTCTGCATTCACGCGCGCGCAATCACTGAGAACACTTCCCCGTTCACCCTCCGCCTGCATCTGTTTCCGCCCCTCTCTGTTAATTCCAGCGCGCATCTGGTTACTCTCGCCGCCGCGCCCTTTGGTCCCCTATGTGCCGCGCCATTTGTCTCCACTTTTGGGCGCTTCTGGTTACCCTCGCTGCCCCCACGCGTCCAGAGAAGTGCTGAAATTGCCCGAGGCCGCCATGCGGACTGTGCCACTAGGGCCTTCGGTGGATCTCCCCATGAGGCCACGAAGCGCGTGAGGGGTGTGCCGAAATGGCCCGGGGCCGCCATGCGGACTGTGCCACCAGGGCCTTCAATGGACCTCCCTACGGGGCCGCGAAGCGCGTGAGGGCTGTGCCGAAACTGCCCGAGGCCGCCATGCGGCCTGTGCGACTGGGGCCTTCGGTGGAACTCCCGATGGGGCCACGAACCGTGTGAGGGGTGTGTCAAACTGGGGCCGGGGCCGCCATGCGGCCTGTGCCACTAGGGCCTTCTGTGGACCTCCCTACGGGGCCACGAACCGTGTGAAAGGTGCGCCAAAATGGGGCGGGGCCGCCATGCGGACCATGCCAGGGGGCCTTTGGTGGAGCTCCCTTGGGCGCCACGAACTGTGTGAGGGTGCGCCCCGTGTTTAGGAGGACGAGGAGGAGGAGGAGAGAGGAGGAGGAGGAGGAGGAGACGCGCGTCGCTGCGGACTCAAAACGAAAGCCCAACACACAGGAAAGTAGGGAAAACTACATAGCGTTTGCGACCGTCATGCGGCGAACGAAGCTGGACCCCGCCAGGACCACCACAACCAATCATCCCCAGACGTGCGCACAAACATGCACAAGGCTGCTACCTCCGCGGACGAATCCGACCATTCACCAGCAAAGCGGCGTGGAGGACGCGCGCCACCACTGTTCTGACGGCACAACACACCATTTGCGACCGCCGCGTGAACAAGTAACCTGTACAAACGTACGTTGCTTGAGGTCCACGCAAGATACTTGCGACCGCCGCGCGCGTTTTCTTTCTCCTCCTCCTCGTCGTCCGACTGCATCCCCGTCTTGCTCCCCCTCCTCCTCGCCCCCTCCCATCTTCGCCCTCCTCCCCCTCCTCCTCTTCTTCCTCTCCTCCCAAGGGGGAAGGGGATACGTCGTGAGCGCCGTACCGTGCGGAACATGCCAAACATATGCCAACGCATGCCAAACCACTTGCGGACAGCATGCCAACACATGCCAACATACTTGCGAACAGCATGCCGTAACATGCCTGCGAGCTGAAGCTGCACGCGCGCAGTCCAAGAGCCTCTCGGAGCCACAACATGCGCCTGTTGACACCACGCCGCGCCCGCGACCACCACGCAACGCAGGATGTCACACGTTGCACACGCCACAGGCCCCTGCGATCACCATGTGTATGCACGACCGAATGCCAGCCCCTGCAAGTACCCAAGCAGCCTGCGAGCGCCACGCATATGATCATGTACAGCGGTGCGGCTTCGGCGCTGCAGCGCGTGCGAGTCTGGACAGGCATTGATCCTTCATACAATTGCGATCAGAGGCGTGCGCTGTGGCAGCGGTGGTGGCTGGGGCGGCGCGCAGTACGTTGTCTGCTGGGTGGGCGGGCGGGCGGATTGGATGGCACACAAGGCACGTTGCACGCCTGCTTGATCAAACTCCAAATCCTCGAGGACCATGCCGAGCAACACGAAGGCCCCGCAAGATGCGATGCGTTTTGTGCCGTTTGCGCACGGAGCTCCCCCCCCCCCCCCGAAGCCACCGCACTTCTGCCCTAGGGAGGACCTGGCCATCCCAAAGGGCAACGACATGCGAAGCCGCTCCAGCAGAGATGACTGCGCAGTAAGAGCCAAACGGCAGACACACCAGGGTGGATCTGCGGACAATGTTCGATTGTCTGGTGGATCTATGAGTACGACATGGCGGTGCAAGTGTGCGGAGGTAGTCTGTCGCTGGGGTCGGGTTAGCGACGTGACACAACACCCTCTGAGTACCAGGCGGCTGCCTGTCTGGGTCCCGCCGTCGACGTGTAGCAGCAAACTCACAGATCTAGACGGACGTGGCCTGGTGTGAACAGGGTGGCGCCATGCTGCGCGCTTGTCCCTCGCATGGTTTACCAAGTAGTCCTGATCGTTTTCCAAACTTAATTGATCGCGTCTCGGGGTGGTGTGGTAGGGGTGGGCCGTGTAAGATAGCAGTGCAGGTCTTACTCCTCCTCCTGCCCTGCCTGTCTTTCGTGTCCGCTCAAGCTTTTTCTGGCTCGAGGTCTCTCGAGCCAGGAGCTCGCGCTCGCCTCTCCGCCCCACCAACTGGGGCGCTCACGGCGCGGGCGCTGATCGTCAGCACCACGGCGGGGCGGTGGTGGTTCGCCAACGCTGCCTTGCTCTCGTACATCGGGGACTGGGGGGTCCTCGACGCGGCCCTCTCGAGGCCGCTGGTGGAGCCCGAGGACGACGCGTCCCAGAAGGACACGAGAGAGTCGGAGCGGCTGAGCCCCCACGACTATCGGCGGGTTCGCATGTGTAGCGTGATACGATGGAGCCGCTTCTATCGGACGATGGCCCCGTGACGGGGGCAAGTGCGGATGTGCCCGAAGAAGAAGAACGACACGAGTGGGATCTACGTGAAGCTGGACCACGCCCTCTTGGTGGGCGGCATCAAGGATCGGGCGAAGCGGTCGAGTCGTCGGCGGCCTGGCTGGGACTACGTATCCTTCCCTGCCCCCGCGGCCAACGAGGGGGCGGGCGTCCTGGAGAAGGCCCTGGAGAGGCCGCTCGAGGCCGAGCTGTATCTGTCCAGCGCTCACGGCTATGGGGCCTCCCTGTCCTGGTTTCGCTCTGGGCTAGCTGGCGCGTGAAGCACATGGAGCTGGGGGTCGACGGTGGGCTTCGCCATCCTCTCCGGGGGAGTGGCCGTCTCTGGCAACCTGTGGCGGTGGATGCGATGGGTGATGGAGGAGCTCGAGGATGGCCACCACTCGCTCCTCGTAGCCGACTACGTCCGAGGCGACTGGCGCGACCTCTACCTTGGCGGCAGGCTCGAGACTTCCATCATGATCTTCACCGCGTCTGTGGCCCTCGGGCCAAGTCTCTGGAGTTGCTGCCGGCAGATGTCATCGCCGCGGCTAGCGGGGGAACCGCCTCCAGGGATCGCCATGGACAGCGACGGGGAGGCGGGCCCCTCCAGGGCGGGTCCGTCGGACGAGTCGATGCCAGCCAAGGGCATGCAGGAGATGCCAGCCACGGGGAGCAACCTGTTCGACAAGATCATCCATCCACGGTCGGGGTCGCGTCGTGCCCGCACGAGTCAGAGCACCTCGTCGTCAACGTCCCCTGGAGAGAGCAGTCACGCCAGCGGGAAATCATGATCCCGTGGCGCGACCGAGCCCCGCCTGGACCGGCATGTAGACGGGATGATCGACTGGTTGAAGCGTTTCGAGGACACGAGCAAGGCGGACAAGGCCTCGCAGGGAGGCCCGCCCGCACAGGCCGCGTCGCCCACGGCGGCCACGTCGGGTGCTACGACGTGTCCTTCCATCGACCTGGGAACGGCGGAGACGCTGGTGGGCGCGGGGGGAAGCCCCGAGCCGTTGATGAAGGTATGCTGGGGCCCCAGGGAGCAGGCGCTGGCCGACCTCGGGAAGATCGATGCGCTGTCCACCGTCACCCGCCTTGCGGGCACCACCTCCCCCGTGGCGCAAGAGCTGCAGGTCCAGACCTACGGGGCGGACGTCAGCTTGGGGAAGTTTGCGACGGACTGGGTTCGCCCCAGTTGGCCGAGTCGCGACCGCCTCGGCCACCAGATGAGGCTGCACCGCATGAAGCTGGATCGGAGGTCGGAGGCCTCGCCCGAGATCAGCCAGACGGCGAGGTACGAGAACCTGTGCGCCCGAGTCTACGCGCTGATGCGGGCGTTCGAGGACGTGACAGGCATTATCGACGGGAAGCAGCCTCGGGACAGCGGGGCCGACAAGTGGATGTCCAGGGTGTGCTGGGACCCCACGGACGAGCTGGACTGGAGGTCTCTCATGGAGGGCGAGGAGGCGCTCACGAGAGTGGAGCGCTACCTGACGGCCAGGCTGCAGCAGAGGGTTCTTCAACATACGTATCCGCAGATGGAGGGCTCGGACGCGGCAACGGAGGAGGACGAGCAGACGGGGGGATGGTCTCCCCCGTCCGTGGAGCCCTGCGGGCCCCCCCGCACTTGAGGGAGAGGCTGGCGGTTTACCATTCCGTCCGCTCTGACGGCGGCCACTCTTGTGGGCTCACTCTCCCGATAGCTGTGGTGGTGATCTTGTTGGTCGCGACGATATTTTCGCGTGCCACCGCATCCCTCGGGAGGCGACGACATGCCCGTTTTTCTCCATCCACACGTTTCTCCATCGTCTACCTCGGCAGCAGCCGCGGGCGTTCCTCCCGAGGCCGTTCCTCGAGACCGAGGCCCTCTGCCGGGCTGGCCGCTGCTGCCCTGGTCGGTGGTGGCGGACCGCGCGGGGCCGATGCATCAAGGCGCACTACGACGTGTGTGAGCTCGAGCCGACGGGCTGCTCCGATCCATGCCGCACCCATTTCGGGGCAGGGCCGGGGCGGCCGAGGGCGCTGGGCCGTCGGCCACGTGGGAGCGGGCGACACCGCTCCAGAGGGCTACTTCGAGGAGGCTCCTGGAGGCGTGGCTAGCTTGGGGCAGCCAGGTGGCCGCGATCAAGGTGGACGAGGACGCTGCCCTTTGGCGCGTCACGGCCGATCGGGCCTCGCCGTGCTCAGGCGAAGGGGCTTTTGCTGCCCTGGGAAAGGATTCAAAGGGATGAGGGATGCTACCAAAGGGCGTGGTGGTCTCCGTCGACGCGGGGGAGTCTGCTCGCCCGCCACCAGAGACCAACCCTGCCAGGACCGTGGACATCTGCCCGCTCGCCACCGAGGACCTCCCCGACGGTGCGGGAAGGATGCCACGCAAGCCCAACCCCGCCACGGAAGAGGAGCTGAAGGGCCCAAAGGTCTACCGAGATTCGTCTTTCCGATCGAGGACATTTCTTCCCATCCTGGTCGAGAAGCCCTGGGATGCAGGGATGCTGAGGACCACCGACGAGCTGGTCGAGGGCATGCCGCTCTTCGGGGTCATCCAGAAGTGCTAGCGGGAGGAGGCGGACCCCCTCGGCCCCGTCAGGCGCCAGGTCCGCGCCATCTGGGACTGGAGGCGGGCCAACCTTCGCTGGCAGACGCCCATGCACGGGCCCCTGGGCAGCCCCGCGACCCTGACCAACCTGGACCTCTCCAATCTCGGCGAGGCGGACGTGGTGGTCTACACAGGGGTGGGCGATATCCTCGACAGGTTCGACCGCTTCGAGACGCCGCCCGATGTCTGGCTCTACTTTGTCTTGGAGGGGCTGCCCCTCCACGAGTTCTTCGACTACATGAGGACCACAAGGCAGGGCTACGTCATCCCCTGTGGCGGGCCCCTCTTGGCGGTGAAGGTCTTGGTCAAGGGCCGACCGTGGCCCCTGCCTCTGGCCTACTCCAGGCCGAAGGCTCTCACGGCGCGCAGGCTCTGGGCGGGCACCGGGGATGCGCGCCTGGTCTACGGGGCTCCGACGCGCCAGTTGATCGGGCCCGTCGATTTCGAGTCAGGGGGCTGGGCGTACATGGACGACTACGCGGTCGTGGCCTCGTACGCCAGCGGGCGGCAGCCAGTGAGCGAGGTCATGAGGAGGCTGACGGCCCGAGTCAAGTACTACTTGGGGAAGGTCGGGCTCCCCGTCCACCAGGAGAGAGAAGGCGAGGGGATCGAGTCGTGGGGTGCGGTCATTCGATGCCGACCTTACACTGTCTCGGCCAAAATCGATCGCACTTGTGGCCTGACTCTGGCGGCGCTGGGGCTGGCGGTGCGGACATGCTGGACCCCGGAGCCACCGGGAAGCTGTGGGCGTGGGCGGCCATCTCTCAGCGCATGGGCCTCGCCATCCGCGGCCGTATCTACCGCGAGATGAGGCGCCCAGAGACCGCCAGGACGCCGTTCTGCCTACCAGACGCGGCGAGGTGGGGGCTGACGACGATGGCCTGCTGCGCCACGCTCAGGCACACGGACCTCGAGGCGCCCTGGCTCTCGCAGGTGTCTATGACGGGTATGACGGACTCCAAGGACAATGGCCACGGGGTTGCAGTCACCGAGGCCTCGCTGGAGGAGATCAGGACGGCCACGGGCTACACCGAGATCAGAGGGTTGACGATCGCCACCGACCTCTGGGTCCCCCACGTTTGGGGGCGTACCTACGACGTGGACGAGCTCGCCGATGCATCGGCTACACCTCCGCCGCGGGTCAGTCGGAGGGTCGACCAGGCGCTCTACCTCTTCGCGGGCAGGCGCCGAGAGGGGGATCTGGAGGAGGCCATCTACGCGCGTGCGGAGTGCGACGGCTACGACATCCAGATCTGGTCCATCGGCTCGGTGATCGAGCCGAAGCACGACCGCCCCAACGACGAGCTGGTCAGCGCGATTCTGGGTCAGACGCGCGACGGGCACTTCCACGCAGTGATTGCCCCGCCGCCATGTCCTACCTGGAGTCGAGCGTGCTTCCTGAAAGAGAGGCCCAGGCCCCCGCGGACGCGCCTCGAGCCTTGGGGGCGGAGCGACATACTACTCACCACCTTCGAGCACCTCCGCCTGGACCTTGGGTCGCGCCTCATGCTCACGGCCATGCAGGCGGTCCGCGAGGTCTGCCGAACTGGTGGCCTGTGCTTGACGGATCACCCCGCGGACCCAGAGGAGGACCTGTACACGGCTATCGGGAACCCCCCCGAGAAGGCCTGCCTCGGCGAGGAGGCGGGCGGCCAGCTCCCTCAGATCGACCAGGGCCGCTACGGAGCTTCGCCGATGGAGTCGACCATGAAGGGCATCTTCGGGGTCTACGACGACGCACTGGACCTCGCCGTGGGCCGTCTCCGCCCGAGAGGCAACCGCCGAGGGAGGCATCCAGCGATACTCGAGGGGGGAGTGGAGCGGGGCCGCCCCGACATCTGCACCGCCGCCGCCCAGGCTTTCCAGCCCCCGCGGTGCGCCGCGCGAGGGAGGGCGATCCTCGAGGCGTTGGCCCGCATGACGAAGGAGATAAAGGGCCCCGATCCAGCATGCTCGTGGGCCTCTCCAGCTACGACGCCATTCGGGCCGCCGAGGCCGGGAGGGGCGGAGATCGAGATCTTCCCCGCTGTCCCATGCTTGGATGCCACCTGCGAGATGGCGGCCACTCTACGTCGGAAGGGGGAGGAGCACGGAGCACACGAACACCAGCGAGATGCGGACCGTGGTGGGCGTGCTCCGACACCTGGCCAGATCGCCGCGGAGGCGGACGCTGAAGGTCCCGAGCTTCACCAACGGCATGGCGGCCCAGGGAGCCCCAGGCGAAGGCCATTAGAGCTCATCAGCCCTGTTGCGCCTGGGCCGCGGGCACTACCGCTACGTCCCGCTGGAGCTAGACGTCGCCGAAGGCCTCTCTCCAGGAGGTCCCCTGGGAACAGCGCCCGAGACGGTGGCAGCCCACTGCGACCGACACCCCGCTCCGACGGACAGCCGACCTCACAGTCTACGCGACCTGGGCCACACAGGTACGGGATACGATGGTGGCTAGCTGCCCTGGCATTGGAGGCGATCCACCCCATCGGAGCGATTCGCCAGAAACCGCACACGGCAGGAGACGTTCCCCTGCAGAGGCGGGGGCCGCAGGCGTGGGACAACTACGAGAAGGAGACGCACCTGGGCATCCGCGAGGGCGGCTCCACAAGGCGACTCACCCGTCTCGTGGCGGACGTGATCACGGTACAGTGGGCCCCGAAGGTGCGGGATATTCTCAGCAGCCACGTCGACAAGGGTTGGGGGCCTCGGTGCAAGAGCGCCATGGGCCACGCCCTGGCCGACTACAGGGACATGAAGTGCTACCGAGACCGACTCCACCCCATATGGGGGTCGATCGTCTTGTCAGGGCGACTGGGGAGTTGGCCTGAGCTGAGGAGCCAGCTCCCCTTGGCCTTGCGAAGCTTAAAGAGTTGTCAGACGTTGGTCGTCCCTGTGGAGGGAGGCCAGGGGCCGGAGGCCATCTTCGCCATCGCCGCTTACGTTCTGGAGGGGGGGCTCCTGGACGAAGCCATCGGGACCCTCATGCAGTACGACGTCTACGGGCAGGAGCGGGACGGCCTGGATGCCGAGACTTCCCGAGCTGGGGGGGCCCCGCACCAACTACAGCAAGCAGCAGAGGCAGCTGGTCGACAGCAACAAGACGAACATGAAGATGAAGAAGGTGAAAGAGGTCGCCACGGAGCTCGTGACAACTGGATGGTGGAGAGAGTAAAGCGACAGGCCAAGCGGGGGCGCCCGAGTGGGTGGCTAGGGGCGCCATACGAGGGCTCCCTAGAGGTGTGTGGCCTACGGGCGCGACCACCACCCCGATATGCTCTTGGCCGATCGCATGATGAGAACGTTGTGGTCCCCGCCCGCCCACCCTGGACTACAACCTGAAGTATTTCGGCTACGCCAGGCACATCAGATGCGGAAGTGGGAATGAGAATATTCTGAAGCCGATCGCAACTCGAGTTTTTGATGATTGTTGTGATTTGGTCGAGGTTATACACATCTCAATCGGCCTCCCGATGAATTACATTATATCTTTGGCCCGTCGGGGCCCTCGTGCAGCGTGTGGTTGAAAACGTACTTCCTATAGGCCGCTTCGCGGCGTTGCTGCACGTCCCGCTGACTGAGACCGAGTTGTCATAGTCAGCTGTGCTGGCCCCCCGCCTGCCCCCTGAGACGTTGCGATAATGATCGTTTTCCAAACTTAATTGATCGCGTCTCGGGGTGGTGTGGTAGGGGTGGGCCGTGTAAGATAGCAGTGCAGGTCTTACTCCTCCTCCTGCCCTGCCTGTCTTTCGTGTCCGCTCAAGCTTTCCCCCCCTTTGAACGCTTTACCCAGCCCTGCTCTCACGACACGTGGGAATGAGAATATTCTGAAGCCGATCGCAACTCGAGTTTTTGATGATTGTTGTGATTTGGTTGAGGTTATACACATCTCAATCGGCCTCCCGATGAATTACATTATATCTTTGGCCCGTCGGGGCCCTCGTGCAGCGTGTGGTTGAAAACGTACTTCCTATAGGCCGCTTCGCGGCGTTGCTGCACGTCCCGCTGACTGAGACCGAGTTATCATAGTCAGCTGTGCTGGCCCCCCGCCTGCCCCCTGAGACGTTGCGATAAGCGATGTGATTCCACTCCCGCGGTCTCCACTGGGCGGCATCGTCGATGTCCTGTGCAGGTTTCCAGCTCTTGTCCAATACTTGAGATCTACCCTGTTCCTCATCCTCCTGTTCCTGCCCTTTTGAATTGCTCCTGCTGGTTGAGCCACTTCAGGTCTCAGAAGCCCCCGTAGGCCTCCAGAGGGTTTTGGAGCCCTCCGCAATCTGAGACAGCAACAGGTAGCGCACGAAAAAGCCTCAATCCTCGATCAAACATTCCTCCTCTTGTCCTCCTCGTCCTGCTCCGCGGAGCCATGCCCGGCACACACACACACACACACACACATCTCTCTCTCTCTGTCTCTCTGTCTTTCGCGCGGGACCAAGCGCGGGCGGGTCCACTCCGGGAAAAAAAAGTTGGCCGCGGCGTAGAGCGGGGGCATGCCGTGGTCGGCGAGCGCGCAGCAGAGGAGCTGCAGCCCTGCCTGCAGAGGGGCGGAGGACGAAGGAGAAGAGGGGGGGGGAGGAGGGCCAGGAGGAGGCATGCGGGGAGAGGGAGGTGTGAGGAGGGGGAGGGGAAGAAACGCGCGTATGATCAGATGGGCGGAGTGGGAGGGGAGGACGGGAAGGGGACGGAGGGCCCGACGTTGAAAGCAGATGATGATGATGATGATGATGATGATGATGATGATGATGATGATGATGATGATGATGAGGAGGATGAGGATGATGATTGTGATGCTGATTATGCTGATGATGATGGTAATGATGATGCTGACGCTGATGCTGCTGAGGATGATCATGCTGCTGCTGATGATGACTCTTTGATGATGATGATGATGATGATGCTGATGATGCTGATGATGTTGATGATGGTGGTGATGATGATGACGATGATGATAATGGTGTGGTGGCTGCGATGATGGGTGGATTTGGTCGAAAAGGGCGAAACTGATGATGATGAGAAGGAAACGGAATGGGAGGAAGACGAACCAGCCCGACAGGTTCAAAGCCATGATGAAACATATGATGGCGATGAGAAGTGGGAATGATCAGGGCGAGCGAAGGAAATCAACGAACTACCAGCTACAGCCTACAACTTGCAAGGAAGATTAAGGGAAGGAAGAAGAGAAGTGGACTCCGCCTCTCAGAAGAGGAGGGGGGAATAGAGGAGCAATAGTGGGGGATGGGGGAGAGAAGTTGAGGAGGAGCAGGGGGAGGAACGAGGGCGGAGCAAGAAAGGAGGCGCACGGCATGAAGTAGAAATGATAGGCACCTCTTCCTCCTCCTCCAGATGCTGAATATATGCTCCGTACGGGCCCATACCATGAATTCCTGGATGTGTTGGGCGCGTCTGGGCGCTCTTCCGCGTTCTTGGGATTTCCCGTGCGATTCTTTCAGCAACCCAAAGAGCGTGGTTGGGGGTCTGAACCGCTGGTATGCCCCAAGATGGCCCCAGGGGTACATGCAGGAGCCCCCTTGGGGGGTCTTGGAGGCTCTCGGGGCCAGCCCGAGAGGCAAACATCGTTGAACCATGTAAGGTTTGTGCGCAGCTCTCGCGTGTTTGCTTTCCTTGGAGCGTCCAGGGCGACTCGGCAAGCAACGAATACCCGCCCAAGGGGGCATCCAACGACCCTCCCTCTCAAAACCCAGGAGAGGCCCCAGAAGAGAAACTCGAACTGCAATCCAGAGTCCTCCGCCCTGGTATGGCTCCCGACACAGACAGCAGGCCCCACAGAGGCCCCGAAGAGACCACTTTGAGCACCCAAAGGGGCGCGCAAGAGGCCCCCCAACGAAGCCCCAAGGGGCACCCAAGAGGCCGCTGATCTACGACCTGGGCGCGGTGGCGGGATGGGCCGAATGCCACCATATCCGCCGCCCCCTGTCGATTTATCACAGGGTCGGGGCCTGGTGTGCTGGATGTTATTTTTTCCCCCTCCAGAGCCCCCCTGGGGCGTCGGCCCAACGCGCCTGCTGCCCCTCCCGTCGGCTTGTCATGGCCTCCAAAACGGCCACGATGCCTCCACGACGGCCAAGATGGCCCCTAAGAACGCCCAAGATAGCCCCAAGATGGCCTCCAAGACAGTCCCAAGAAGCCGCCAATACCGCCAAGACGGTTCAAGAGAGCCCAAGGCGGCCCCAGAAGCGCCTGAGAGGCCCCAAAGATGGCCCAAGAAGCCTCTAAGAGGTCCTCCAATAATGCTCGAAGATGCCCAACTCACTGATTTCCTCATACTTTTTGAAGGAATCCTGATTTGCTTCTTTTCGGCCTTCCGACGGCCCAAGTCGCCCCCCAAGATCACCCAAGAGGCCTCCGAGATGGCCCCACGACGGCCCAAGAGGCTTCCAAGACCGCTCCAAGATGGCCCCAAGACGGCCCAAGAGGCTTCCGAGACGCCTACGATTGCCTCCAAAAGCTCTAAAGCGCCCCAAGAGAACCCCAAGACGGCCCAGAGAGGCCCCCAACTCTAAGATGGCCAAAGAGGCCCCCAAGGCCCCAAGGCTCCGAAAAGGCCTCCAAGATGTCCCTAGGAAACTCCCAGGCCCCAAGAATGACCCAATAGGCTTCCAAGAGATGTCCTCCGCCTCCTCCTCCTCCTCCTCCTTTTCTTTCCCTCTCTCCCCCACGTGTTCTCCGAAGAACTTCCACAGCGGCTGGGGGAACGCGGCCCAATCGCGTGGCCAAACTATGCCCAACGTATCCTAAATGACAGGGGGCGGCGATGATTCGCCGTAGGCGTCTTCGATCCGCCCCCTCCCTGTGGCTTGCCAGAAGGGTGCACGGCGCGGCAGCGTTGGGTAACTTTGGTTCTTTCGAACATTTCTAGGGGACCGTCGGCCCAACCCGCCAGCCACCCGGGAGGATGCGGACGAACGCGGGAATTGGGGGAACACATCGGGCAACTTGCATCCAAGACGGCCAACACTGTTCCAAGATGTTCTCGAAGATAGCTCCAAGGCAGCCAAGATTGTCCAAAGAGGGCCCACGATGGTCCCAAGACGCCTCGAACAACGCCCTAAGACGATCCAAGATGCGCTCCAGACGGCTCAGGAGGCCCCCAAGACGCCTCAAGAGGGCTTCAAGAGCACCCCCAGGAAGCCAAACTCATTTGATGCTGCTGCGGTTGTTCGGTGATGTTAGCGTTCTCGCCCCTGCGGGCTCCCGGCGCTCCAAAACGGCTCCACGAGCACCCAAGGTTGCCCCAGCACGGCCCTCGAGGCCCCCAAGAAGCCCGCAAGACGGCCGAAAAAGGGCCCCAAGAAGCCCCAAGACTGCGCCACAGACCCCCATTGCCTATCGCATCCGATCCGCCCAGTTGTGGCATCAAGTATTGCAGTGCCCTGGCAGGATGTTTTCCAACCTTGCTTATTCAATCGAACTTCATTGTTGTCTCGAGAGACGTCCCGAAAGCGCCCAAAGAGGGACCCGTTGACTACCCAGAGTGGGCCCCAAGACGTCCTCCGACAACCACGCTGTTCCCGAGAGGCTCTCGACGGCCCTCAGGAGGCGCCAGGAATCCCTCAAGAGGCCTCAGGAGGTCCCGCAGAGGCTCTCAGAAAACCCACAAGCGGCTTCCAGGACCCCCCAGGAAGCCCCCAGGAAGCTCCGAAGGGCCTCGAGACGCCTCCCGTTTTTCTTCCTCCTCCTTCTCTGCCTCCTTCTGCTGCCTCTCCTGCTCCTCTCTCTCGCTCTCCCGAGTGTTGCCCCGACAGATTCCACAACGTCTGGGGGAAACACATGGTCCAACAACTTGGCCATATTTCGGCCTAACGATAGGCCGCACAAGCGTTTCCCAAAGGCAAGGGCCGGCAACAATTCGCCGTGAACGTCTTCGATCCACCGCCCCCTTTTTCTTGCGAGAGGGGCGTTGCCGTGATGCCTTTCTACGGAACGTGCAGTCCACAAACGTGGCCGCACTTTGGCGCGACATTTCGCGACACAGGCGTGCCCAAAACGGCATGTGGCGGCAGCGATTCGCCCTAGGCGTCTTCGATACCTCCGTCTCCCCTTCTCTTACCTTCCTTTCCTCATGATCCTCCTCCTGCGGGCGGCCCTTGAGACGCCGCCCAGCACGACGCAGCGGTCCCTGGGAGGGGCGGTGCGGCCGTTCGCAGCGGCGCGCTCTCTGGGAGTGGAGGGGGTGGATGGAGGGAAGACGAGGGGGTGAGCGCGCAAAACAATGAAGGAACCTAGATGGAGGAGGTTGAGGAGGGTGGGGTTGAGAAGGATGATGATGCTGATGATGGTGGTGACGATAATCGTACGCAGCCTGTAGCAAGGCACATCCTTGTTTCCACAGCTCGCGACTCCTGCCCGAGGAGGAGGGAAGATCGGACAAGCCTGACCTCTGAAAACGGTAGTCCCCGGATGACCCTTTTTCTCGGGGCCAGAGGTACATCACGGCCAGGTGGCACGAGGTACGGGGACAACGAGCTTTCCTGGGGATCGGGCGCATCTAAGACGGTGCCCGATGCAAGCGCCACGACAAACTCAAGCAAATGTTAGGGCACCAAGCATGAAGAGTGCACGCGGTGACCCAGCAGTCCTGCACAGATTAGGGAGAGGGAGGGGGAAAGCTGAGCACACACGAACCACCCATCGTGCCAGGCCAGGCCGCCAGAGGAGATTAGGCTGTGACGGCCTCCTGACCTGATCATGAGGCAGAGGAAGAAGAAGTTGAGGGGTTGGGGGAGGAAGGCGCAGACCAAGAAGGCGGGGGAAGCGGAGGATGGGAGGAGCGGGGGGCGCTGAGGAGGGAAGGGAGGGATCGGGACGCCCCCTCTTCCTCTTTCCCTCCACCTCCCCCCCTCCTGCTCTCTTTCCTTTCCTTCCCCCCTCCCCTCTTCCCCCCTCCCTCCTTCCTCCGCGCCCTCCTCTGAGCCCTGCCCCGGCATCCGAGGCCGTTGGACTATCACGTGATTGAAAAGGGCGGACAAAACAACGCCCGCGTTTTTTTACGACGCCCGGAGGTCAAGGTAATCTCTAACGTGAATGGCTTGTTGTGCAAGTGCAGCTCTTCGATTTCGGGACCCATGCAGACGTTCGGGACAATTCTAGGCACCCTCGTACGATTTTCGCGGGGCGCAGCCGATGGAAAATACCCCACGGCCCGACAACGCCTAGGACCCCACCCACGAAAAAAGGTCGTCCTGATCCCCATTCTTCGCCATGGAAGTCCGCAAATTGATCCCTGGGCCCCTCCCAGTCACTATCCTGCCAAATTTTTCGAGCTGCGCGCAGCCGTGGCCACGAGGGCCGCCAGCAGGCCTCAGAGAAGGCACAGCACGACAACACAACATCCTATTGCTTTGCCCCTTGTGCTTCCTCTTCCGTGTCCTCCTCCTCCTCCTCCTCTTCCTCCTCCTCCTCCTCCTCCTCCTCTTCCTAAGCGCCGAACCTCGC
This sequence comes from Prorocentrum cordatum, assembly GCA_963575745.1. Classification (NCBI taxonomy): domain Eukaryota; class Dinophyceae; order Prorocentrales; family Prorocentraceae; genus Prorocentrum; species Prorocentrum cordatum. The sequence goes on from CAUYUJ010015294.1 coordinate 308,457, forward strand.
CTTCCATCCCGGGCCCTCGGGGCCACGCGCGCTCCTGGGCGCGGTCCTTCAGGCGGCCATGAGCCACGACGGCCGCGAAGTCGTCATGGTCGCGTCGTTGATCTCCAACTGGCAATTCACGCATAACAGATATGCGAAACCGTCCCCAACCGAGAACAGCCAATTCAACGACCGATCCGTCTTCTTAGTCCGACTCATCATGCATATGAGCCGCGTGCGGCAACGACTGCCCGCCTCCTAAACGGAGGTCGTCATATAACCAGCAAGGCTGCAACCCCAAGGGGCTTGTGCCAGGAAGTCGGGTCTCGTGGCGACGACAGGTCCTGACCAATAAGCCGTACGTATGACCTCCGCCACCACTATGCCTGCGAAAACCAAGTCGCAACAAAGCCCGGTCTCGTCTCCAGTCGGTGCTTGGCAATGTCCGAGCACCCCGGAGCACAGTTCCAGCAGACTCCCAAGCTTTGAACGGGTGCAGCACTTGCCATGCGCCGAATGCGACGCTCCTCAAAGCGTCTCGTAGCACTGATCCTTTGGTCAGTCGATCTGCACAACAATTTCTCGTGCCGATTCACCGCAACTTCTTCGCCCCCCTGCGATCTATGATATAACGACCTGATGTAACCTGCGCCTCTCCGCTGGTGTGCGCACTTGCTCTGCCGTGCTCCCAACAAACACACTCGTGGCGTCCACGCGAGCTTCTAGGTCTACCGCTAGCACCTCGCAGTCCTCAGCGCCATCCGAAATATCACGGAATTGCTTCGCGCTCATCTCGCCGAGCTGAACCGCGCCGTGGAAGCCAGCCAGCAGCAAACAACAGTCACGCATATCGGACAACTGGCATAGCTCTGCGCCCCTGGCGAATCGCACAACATGTGCTAGCTTTTTGGATAACTATTCCAGTTCGTTGCACGTGCCGCCTGGGCCTTCTCGAGCTTCGATCAGAGTATATACTGCGCCTCTGATGGCCAGGCTTTTGTCGGCGGGTTCTCTTCTGAACGCTGCATCTTCAGCTGTGGTAAGTCTGAGCGGTCGCTGAAATCGATCGGCACGGGTGCTCGGAGGATGTTCCTGCATGTGCTTCAACAGCTTTGATTCCCTTGATGTGCCCAACTTGGGGGGTCGAATCACGCCTCTCCAGCGCCGTCGCATAGATGCATCTGTCGACGCGCGTCATGATACACCACGTTATGGCACCCAACAAAGAAGGATACAAACAAATGCGCCTCTCGGGTGGCACGGCGTCTTGGGGCTGCTACTGCAACCCCTTCTCGTCACTGCAGTGCAGGTTCTTGATGTGCACGACCTGGGCTACCTCTATACTCTTGTCCTCTAACTGCGGGTGGCGAAACCCGCAGTAAACGAAGATCTTCCCGTGCTTCGCCATCTTCCCGAAGACTGCTTCCAACGCTTGGTTCATCTCGCTGGTCGCTGCGTCCGTGCCCGCGCGCATCTAATCATCGGGATGTAGGTCTGCGTGGGCACTTTGAAGTTCACCGGATAGCAGCGCCAGGTCTCGGCGGAGGCCAATTCGTCGAGGAGCGCCGTTGAAGTCAAATCTCCTTTCTCCAAATGAAGGTCTTCCATGAAGCAGTTGAACCCTTCGAAGCCCTCAGCTTCGCATCGCAGTTCGGCTGCTCCCCTCGGCAACACGAAGTATCTGTCATGAGTAGGCTCGCTCAGCAGCGTCGATGCCTCTTCGCGTGTCACCCCTGGAAGAACAGCTGAATCTATGCCCGCACTGCATACCTTCCATCGATGTTGAGCTGCGCGGATACTCGCCATCGTCTGACCCCACCTGGCAGTCGTCGCGATGAAAGTCTGAAGCTCATCTTTGCGCCTTTCTTCGAATCCGCGGACCGTCAGCCTGCGACATCTGATTATTGTCATCGTGCCGTCTGGTGCTTCAGTGTCTATCACTTTTCCACCCACTTGGCGTCGATCAGGTTGTTTGCGTTCCTCCGATGTCCTCGACATGGCCAGGGGGCCTGCCCAGTGACGGAGCCCTTTAAATCGGGCTGCTCGAACTGCTTCTCGATGTTCAATCTCTTCGGTAAATGTCAACATTTGGTCGTCTTTCATCGATAATTGCTTTCGCGGAGCCGTCTTCGCAACAAAACTTTCAACAACCGCGTCGTCGCCGCGCGCGGGGTCTCCCGCCATGCGAGGCGCGCCGGGCATCTTCCAGGCCTCCACTGCGAAACCATTCTGCGCCGCCTCCTCGGGCTGCAGTCACTCCAGGGTCTCTGCCGTCGCCTTGCCGTATTTCGTCTCCTGAGAAACCCAGGCGTCCATCTCGTCGTAGTCCATGATCGCCGCGTTCCTGTCGACGACTGAGATGTCTGGCTCTTTTGTCAAGTTGCTCGCCAACTCCATGATGTCGTCCTCGCCTGGGGCCTCCCTGCTGTCCTTCGGTATCGACCGCGGCGCCTCTACTGAGAATGGCTCGTCCAAGCTCTCGCCCCTCGGCTCGTCCTCCTTGGCCTCCTCTTCGGCTGCTACAGCTGGTGCCATGCCTGCGGGCTGCGGAAGCCTGGGCGGGGGGGCAGGCGGCGCCGGTGGCGCCTCGGGTGGCTCGTCCTCGAGCCTCCTCCCCACGTGGGCCGCTGGGCTCTCGGGTCCCTGCGAGCTCGTAGGTGGCGGGCGCTTGGCGATCTGGCGATGTCCGCGACGCCAGGAGTCCGCGCCAGGTAAGTGAGGTCCGCCAACATGTGGTGCCTGGGGCGCCTGCCCCTGCAAGACGTCCAGCGCGTCTGGCTCCACGGTGCGGAACTCGCGATGCAAGTGGCGCCCATGTCCTTCTCGCCGAAGATCTGCCTGAGGACCGACTGCCCCGAAGCCGAACCCTCGTCGTAGCGCGTCGCCTTGACTCCAGTATCTTCTTGTCCTTGTCTCCTGGCCATCCATTGGCGCGTCGTGGAGAATTCGAATTCGTGGAGTCCAGGTAGGGTCGGTGCCCTCTTGCCCACTCTGGCCGTTGCCACTCCATTCAGATGTAGTCCGCAAGATGCCACTTGTGAGCGCCCAGCCTGTCGAGGTACTCGCCCAACACATGCGTTCAAAACCCTCGCTCATGTCGTGCGCGAAAAGTATGATCACCCTGAGCGGGACTGCTTTCGGTCACCATGAACGACGCTGCGTAGGCGAACAAGATCGCTCTTCGGACATCCGTGGCCTCGACGGCAAGATCCCTGCTCTGCGAGTGCATGGTCAGCGTGTCCGTTTCAAGCGCCGCTGCTAAGACCACCTTGGCTGGGCCCTTCCAATTCGTCGCATCCTTCGGGGCCTTGCCCGGCTTATAGAAGTCTGCGAGGTCGCCGATCTCGAGCTTCAGGTCCTCCTTTGCTGGCGCCGATCTTGCCTTCGACTCTCCCTCCATTCTCTCCTGCTCCTTCGCCTCGATAGTCAAGGTTGTAGCTAATTCCCGATGTCGCTGAGAATATCTGAAGATAGCGAACCCATCGTCGTCGTTATTTCTAGAGCTCCACTCATGTCGAAGACCCTGAGCATGAGAGGTACTCAACCGTGCAACGCCTTGTAGGGCGTGCCCTCGCCGATCGTCAACAACGCGTTGATCGCGTAGATCGTCCCTCTGGGGCCAAGAAGCGCTGTACACGCATGCGAACTGCGCCATTGGGGCCTTCGGTGGAGCCCCTTATGGGGCCACGAAGCGCTGAAATTGGTCGGGGGGACGCATGCGAACAGCGCCACTGGGACCTCCGGAGGAGCTCCCCATGGGGCCACGAAGAGCTATACTGGGCGGGGGAGGCGCATGCGAACTGCGGAGGAGGGAGGGAGGGGGCAGCGGGAGAAAGGACGCAAGGCGCTGTCTCTTCAAAACGTGAACCCAACACCGCAAGATGGTTAGGAACAATTCCGCTGAACTTATCAATAAACCATGAACTATGAAAAACTGATAATTGCACAATTCGCAAAAAGTCCCGGGATGGCGAGGTCTCGTGAAGTTCCGTGAGGGACACCACTCTGCTTGTCCTCCAAGCCGCCCGCGAAAAAGGCGAGAATTGCGCAATGCGCAGTCCCCAGGGCAGGGTGAGCTAGCTTGGGTCCGCGTAGCACACTGACCACTCCGCTGGGCAGCTCACGAAAGTTACGACAATGACAAAGTTTGCAGCTTCCAGGCAGGGCGAGGTCTCGTTTGCTGGGTCCGCGTGGGACACGCGGGCAGGAGATTGCGGCAACATAGCTCTGATGAGTTCGATAATCCAGCGCAGGAGGGCTTGGGAACAAAAGCGCGGAGGGAACACATGTTCTCATAGTTCTCTGTGATAAGCTGGAGGGGTGGCCGTGCGGAACCTGTCCAGTGTGCAGTGGTACGGTCGTGAAGGCTGAGTGGAGGAGGAGGAGGAGGAGGAAGAGGAGGAGGAGGAGGAGGAAGAGGAGGAGGAGGAGGAGGAGGAGGAGGAGGAGAAGGAAGATGATAGTGAGGAGGAGGAGGAGGAGGAGGACGAGGAGGAGGAGGAGGAGGAGGACGAGGAGGAGGAGGAGGAGGGGGAGAGAGGCGAGGGGAGAGAGGACGGCCACACAATCCCAGACACTTTACAATCATCGCGCAGGGCGCTGCTGCGTGACGTCCCCCTCCCCCGGTCATGTCCCCACCGCCGTCTCATGTGAGCCTCCCCTGGCGCACAAGGGGGGAGGGATGCCTCTGGGATCTCAGCTGGTCGGCGAGCGCTTGCAGCCGCGACTTCTCGGCCTCGTGGAGGGCGGCGCTTTGGCCGGGGAGCCTGCGGGCGCGCTAGGCGCGCTCCTGCTCTTCTGCTTCTTCTCACCCCCCCATCCTCATGAGATCGTCCTCCTCCTGAGAGTTCCCTAATGAAAAAGCAAGTGCGACAATGATTGCGTAGAAGCGAACACGGAAGGCTATTCCTAACCCTGCGCAGCCCGCTTGGCGAGGAAGAGGATGAGAACAGAACGAGGAGGCGCAACGATCTCCGACGGTTTGCAAATCCATCATGACGAGGGGGCTGATGCCCGGGGCAGAAGCGAGCTGTTCAAACCAACGCGCGCTCTCTGCTTCGCTCTCCTGCAAGGGCGCAGCTTCGCGGGGAGCGACCCCTTCACTTAATTAAACCAGCACTGTTTCCTGCGAGGTTGCGCGAGTGGCGTGCATGAGGGGTGCTTACTGACTCGGGGGGGAGCATCGACCTGGAATCAACGAGCGTCGCCGATTGATTGGCGATACGTCCCTGGTAGCGAAACCAAGCGTTCCTGGGCAGGGCGGGATCTGCAAACCGGCGAGCGATAAGGGGCTGATGTTCCCAGCCATCATCGCCTGTGCCTTCCAAATTCGCGCCACTTGCCGCGCGACTCCTGGCTCCTCCCTGAACGAATCTTTGGACACCCGGAATGGGTACGGAAAAAACTGTACAATGCCCAACAACAAATGTTGTCCCAAACCAACAGCAATCGCTGTTGGCCAGGCGGCCTTCAGTCTCAAATGGACACAGGCCGCGGCGACACCGACAGCGAATCCTTGTCAGAATGAACAAGACCTGCTGCCGGTCATTGTGCCCATTCTCTCCGCACCAATTGTCGACTGTCCCAAAAATCAGCCTCTCTGGCCGAACCCGGGTGCGCCGTTTCCGCTCCTGTCTTCGGGCGTGCGTCTCGCAGCCCAGCCGAACCGCTCGGGCCTCGGCGGCCCCCCCCAGCGGCGCAGCGGCCCGCCTCATGCCCTGGAGCCGGTCGCTGTTGGCGGGCGACACGGAGTAGGAGCCTTGGAAGTGTTGGGCGGCCGCGCGGCAGGTTCGTGCCGTGTCGACTTCGGCGTTGGTTCAACCTTGAACGATCGGCCGCTCCCGAAACGTCAGATCGTTCAACATCGACCGATTCTGGGTCGCTGGCGGCGTTCAACGTTGAGCGCTGGCGGCGGGGTCGCCGCCGGTCGACACGACGCGAAACTCCCATGCGCCTTTGTCTCATCACTTACGCATGCCTGGAGACGCGGTCCAGTGGGGTCTGTACGTGCACGCGCTGGCGCCCGCCGCTCCCAAATGGGGTCAATGAAGAATCCCTCCGCCCGCCACCTCCACAAGACGACCGTCTCAGCCTCAACCCGACACCTCCTTCACATCTGTACGTGGAGCAAATGGCAACGATTGGTATCCGTCTCATTCTTAGCCAATGACTTTTCCTCCTCTCCGTACTCGCATTCTCCTCCGTCCTCCTCCTCCTCCTCCTACTTCTCCTGCCCCCCTGATCTTCCCCCGTCTTCGTCCGAGTCCTCTTTCTCGTCCTTCTCCTCCTCCGCCTTTCGCCCTGTTCTTCCTGCTTGTCCTTCCCCTCATTCTCTGACCGTGGTCGTCGTCGTCCTCCTCCTCCTCCTCCTCCGCAGGGGCCCATGAGAGTCTAGACATTGACTTGGACCTGCCCCCGAAGCGCCTTTATTTTTTGTTTACCTCATTATCGCCATCCTCCCTCTCCCCGCCCGTCTCCTCCTTCTTCTCCTCCTCCTCCTCGAAATTAGCATTATCATCACAAGCAACAATTGCAGCATCAACAACATCAGCATCATCAGCAGCGGCAGGGTCCGCATGGCGGCGCCGCCCCATTTTGGCGCACCACTCACATGGTTCGTGGCACAGTAGGGGGATCAGCCGAAGGCCCCGGTGGCAGTGTCCACATGGCGGCGCAGCCCCCTTTGGGCACACCCCTCACACGCTTCGTGGCCCCATCGGGATTTCAGCCGAAGGCCCCAATGGCAGGGTCCACATCTCGGCGCCGTTCCTGTGTGGCGCACCCCTCACACGGTTCGTGGCCGCAAAGGGAGCTCCACCGAAAGCGGTGCCACAACGCGGTTCTCACAACTGCATTTGGTTGGGTCCCTTGCCACATTTTTTCTGTGTTTTCGTTCCACCTGCTCCTCCGTTATCCATAACCATTTTGCCTCAAACAACTTGGGTTCATGCCATGTGCCTGGGCCGAGTCCTTTGCCACCTTTCCTCCTGCACCCTCTTCTGCCCTCCTCCCGTCCCTATCCCACCAGACCTGTCCTGGAGCGCGTTCTGAACCGGACTGCGGAACCGACCCAGCTGCGGCGACGAAAGACCCAAAGACATGCAAACAACTCCCCTCCTCTCTTGGGCGTGGCTTAATGGGGGGGTCACAAATGGGGGGGTCAGAAAAGGTCCCCTTTCGTGCCCCTTTCGGGCCCCTCCAGAGCCCCAGGGTGCTCGTTTAGGTACCGTTTGGGTACCTTTTCGGGCCACCCTCGCCACCCCCCCATTTATGACCTCCCCATTACGAAACGCCCAACTCTCCCCCTTCCCTGGGCCTCCGGGGGAAGTGAGCGCGGTGTTCGCGGCGGTGTCCGCGGGGGGCTCGCTGAACTCGAGCCCGAGCTCCTGGCTGGGCCGGTGGCCCGAGGCTGCGGGAGGAGCGAAGCAGGGCTGGACCTAACCGTTGCTCTTCGTTCTGTTCTCGTTTCGTTATTCGTTTTGCTCTACCTGTTTTCCTGTACCTCCTCCCCCAAACGAGAAACAAAACACAGCCGAAGTCCAGAAAAAAAACAGCGTTTGGGCTCAGCCCTGGAGCGAAGTGGAAGACCTGCCAACCTTGCCATCGTTCGGACGTCCACTCCCCGTGCATCTGGCGGTTTCGTGAATGTTTTTTTGGCCCAATGGGCACCGCCGCCGCTGGAACCCGGGCGCAGCAACCGCCACCCCACGCCAGCCGCCACCCCACGCCGGCGGGGCCGGCCGCGCCCGCCGCCAGCCGCTCTGGGCGTGACTCGTCCCGCTGAGCGGCCCTCTCCCCTCTGTTTTCCTCTCTCCCCGCCGCCTTTTCCGCCTTCAAATCGCTACAACGGTACCCCCGTTGAGCTAGCTTCGTCCGCCAGCGCAGACGACCCCTGCCTCTAGCCGTCGACCACAAACAAAAATGCTCTTGTTGGCCCGATGGCCGAGGATGCTCCTCGATGGTCCTCGCCGGGGAAAAAATGCACACGTCCGAGCGATGCCAAGGAACGGGAGGGACGAGAGGCAGCAGACGGCGGGGTGGCCGGAGCTGGTGGCGGGCTGGACCCGAGCGCGGGCCCCACCTCCCCGAGGGGGGGAGGAGCGCGGCCAGCCTCGGCACGCGCCTCGTATCCCCACTCCAGGGAGAGGTCCAACCACTCCCTCCAGACTCATCGTTCCTCCTGCTCCTGCTCCTGCTCCTGCTCCTGCTCCTGCTCCCGCTCCCTGCTTCTGCTGCTCCTCCTCCTCCTCCTCCTCCTGCTCCTCCTGCTCCTCCTCCTGCTCCTCCTGCTCCTCCTGCTCCTCCTGCTCCTGCTCCTCCTCCTCCGCCTCCTCCTCCCCTCGAAACCGCAAGCCAAAGGGACTGGAGGGTAAGAATCCCGTGCGGTCTCTATCGCGCATCCTGTGCCCCCGCGGCTCCCCGTCGCCGACGAGAACGACGGGGACGACGCCGACGAGGACGCCGCCGATGAGAACAACGGCGAGGACGCCAACGACGACAGCAGCGACGACATCCGCCACGCGGCCCGACCGCGCCGTGTGCGGCGGCGGCAAGACGCTCCTTGCAGCAAGGCGTCAGCAGTTCTGCGCCGCAGTCGCAGTCCACCTCGGGGGGGAACGGGGCGCCAACTACAACTATTTCCCGTCGTGACGGCTGCCGCGTCGGCTTCTGGCTCCGGGTGGGCCGTTCAAGCTTGAAAAGCTTGCAGTAGTCTATCCTGCCGCTGACTTTTTGCCCTTCTTGCCTCCCCGCCTCGCCTCGCAAGAACCCACCACCCACACCCACACGGACAAAACTGCCCACGCCCACGCCCACGCCCACGTCCCCCCCCCCCCCACACACACACACCCACACCCACGCCCACGCCCACGCCTCCCTGCGTTCGTCGGACGCCCAGCTCTCGCGCGTCGGGAGCCAGCCGAGCCAACTCCCGCTCCCTGCTCTTCCCTCCCCTGTGCGCCCTCCCGCCTCCGTCCCTCCCGCCGCATGGACCCCTCACGCCTACAGTCAAAACGCGCATGAATGACGGGTGGTAAGGACGCAAGACCCTGGGAGGCCGAAGTTTGGATTTTCTGGGCGGCGGACGACCAGTGAAAACGGCAAAGGACGGGCTGCAGGAGCAAGGACACATTGGTACCCTGGATGAAGGCGCGCGTCCTTACTAGGCGCGTTGGCTGTACGCCCTCTGCCCCCTCCCCTCTCTCTGCCCCCGTGTCTATTCCCCCTCTGCCCCCTGCTGAGGGCACCAGCTCAGATCGGGGCCCCCAGGGTCAGGGCTTTGCTGTCTCTGTGGGAGGGAAGGGGGGCAGCCGTGGCTCACGCCGCTGGCCGCCTCGAGCTCAGGTTCCTTTGTGCTCTGGAGATTCGGGGCGCCCTTCCAGCATAGTCCAGCAGATTTGGCCCCCTGCCCCGTGCCTCGGAGGCAGCCCATCAGAGCGCACTCCCCGCCACCTCCTGGAGGGTGTTGTGACCAGGGTTTCGAGGCCCCAGGCGGCGCCCCGATGGCCGAAACCAGAGTCACAGCTATCCTTCCCCTTCGCCCCCCGCCCACTGCCTCTGCTCCTGCGGCCCTCCACGCCTTCCTCCCTGCCCGCCCCTGGCAGAAGCTGGAGGGCCGCCAGCACCAGTGCTCGGTCGAGTCGCTTGCACGTGCCCACTAGGCTGACCAAGGAGCCCTTGCTGAAGAACTCCTGAGGCCGGCCGAGGGCGCGACGGAGGACAGGGGGCGGGTGAAGGAGAGCGGGATGGCAGGTGAGTGGAGGCAAGGGGAAAGAAGGCGGCGGCCGAGGAGTGCCTTGGGTTGCCCCTCGGATCAAATGGCTCGCAACATCGCAATGGTCGAGAAAAACCAGCGGTCAGCAAAAGGCCCTTGATCGGCAATGCGACCCTCGCGCTGAGTCGGAAGGACCGAATGGGACGCACCGGGCCCATGAACACACAACAGCAATCAAGAGAAAGTGCGAGGACGTCGGGCTCCTTACCCGCGCAAACTCCAGCCGCTGCCCGAAGGCCACGACAGAAGTAACGGACTCCCGAGGAGAGGGGGGGTTGGGCCAGAGGGCCGAAAAGAGCGGGAAGGACGAGGCGAAAAGACAACAGTGAGAGACGACACACGACGAGAAAGCTGTGACGGGCGGGCGCCTAGCGTCTAGCTCCTTGCGCCATGGCGGCGGACACAATGTGGGTCACGGATGCTGGCGTTGGGCCCGCTCAAATCACGGCCATCGCTCTCGCGGTGGCCCGCAAAGCGCGGACCCGCAAACGCGCCCTTGCCCAGAGAGATCCTTATAGTACACACGAAGACTTCTCCAACTTCTCGTGCTCCATGGCGATTGTCAAACGCCATTTCTCACGGTCGTGTGTTTTCCAATCTTCCAGTCAAAAACATCCCGGGCCATGTGCTGGGCGGCCGCACTGGCAGGCTTGTGCGTGCCAAGGTAATGCTGCATATCAGGTTCAATGCTCTCATGGACTTTCCCCATCACCGTCAAAGGAGAATAAGGAAAAGAAATAAGAGCCCCAACACAGGCCACTCTTCTGCCCCACAACGATTGCTCATTGTGGGTACGTGCCCCCCCTCCTCCTCTCCTTTCTCCGCCGGTGCCGCCGTCATCTTCGTTGTCGGCCCCCTCGTTCTCTTCCTTCCGCCATCCTCGTTCCCCCTTCCCTTCCTCCCCGGTCAACTGGGAACCAGCAGCACGTCCCTGGCAACCAGGAGGGGGACATGCAATGTGGCGAGCAACACGTCTGTGAGCAATACGGCTGCGACCATCAGCACGAATTGGAGTAGCACAGTGGGGAGCAGCAACAAGAGTCTGGCATCCAAAGGTGGACGAGCAGTGAAGCGGGCGGCACGACTGTGAGTGAGCAGTATGGCGGACGACGGCGAAAGAACACCGCCACGTCCAGCAACGCGGGGCCAATCAGTAGAAGGGGGACCAGCAGCACGACTCTGACACCCAAGACTGGGAATTACAAAGGCTGGCATCCAGGAATGGAACGTGTGTGGCGAATAGCACGTTTTGTGGGGCAGTGCGCCTGCGACCAGCAGTACGACGCCCAGCGGCAGAGTGGGGAACAGTAGCAAGACTCCGACATTTGAGCGTGGGACGAGCAGTGGTGCGAGCACCGCGGCTGTGAGCAGTACGGCGGCGACAATCAGTATGATATCTAACCACGCAATGGGAAGAGCAGCGCGACTCGGGCTTCCATGAAAGGATCGAGAAAGATGGCGAGCAGCACGGCTGTGATCAACACGCCGACAAGCAGCGCGACGTCCATCAAGATATGGGGGCCAGCTGCGCGACTCTGGCATCCAGGACTGGGGCGTGCAGTGCTGTGAGCTAGACGGTTGTGTCGCTCGTCGAATGGTAGGGAGGGAGGGAGGGCGCCTCCTCCCCCCCCCTCCCCCGCAGACTCGGCGGCGAGCTCCGGGGAGGAGGAGGAGAAGGAGGAGGAGAAGGAGGAGGAGGAGGAGGAGGAGGAAGAGGAGGAGGAGGAGAAGGCGGAGGCGGAGGCGGAGGAGGAGGAGGAGGAGGAGGAGGAGGAGGAGGTTGTGTATTGCCGTCCCTTTTTCTCCGCCTCTTCTTCCTTCTTTATCCAGGCCGCCCGGGCCTTGGCTCGCCACACGGGGGTCCCTGGCCTTTGCTTGCGTAGCATCTGCTGGGATCGGGGACTTCGACGCCACCAGTGGATGGTGGCCAGGCCGCAAACAAATCCTCATCTCACGTTTCCACTCCTTCCTCCTTATCTCCCGCCTATTTCTCCGGTCGTTCCTCTTCATCCTTCTCCTCCTCGTCCGTATTCCTCTTCGTCCTCCTCTTTCCTTCTCCTCCTCTTCCCTGCACGGCGTTGATCGACCGTGCGCTTCCCCTCCGCCCACACGTCGCCCGACCTTCTTGCGCGGCGGCTGGCCAACATCTTCCAACGCCTCCGACAGTGCGGTGGACGACGACGGGCTGGGCACTGCAGAGTCGAGTCAGGGATCATGGTCCGATTGGACGCCCGACTCGGTGAGTACTCCGAAAGGGCCCCTCAGAGGACCCGTAGACGCCCCGAGAGGCACCCCAAGAGACCCCACAGGACAACTGATATGACCCTGGCCCACAAACTAAGCTCGGTAGCGGGATGGGCCGAAGTCCACTATATCCGCCGCCCCCGGTTGGCTTGCCACAGGGGTTCCCGGCGTGATAGATGTCTAACATTGTTTGAATTCTTGTCTAACGAACTCCCCCCTTAGGCTTCGGCCCAGCTCGCCAGCCACCTTGGAAACTCTGGGCGACGCATCTCCCGTCGGCTTTTTAGCTCGAGATGGCTTCCAAGACGGCCCGTGATGCACCCAATGCGGCCTAGGATAGCCTTACTATGGCCCAAGACGGCCCAAGAAACTTTCAAGATGCCTCCGGGACGGACTAAGAGGCCTCCAAGAGGATCCACAGGAAGGCCCGGAGAGGTCCAAATCAATGACTTCACATGAATTTTATGAGAATGTGATGGTTGCTCCTTTCGCCCCTCCGACGGCCCCAGACGGCCAAAGAGGCCCCCAAGACAGCCCCAAAACCGTCCCAGATGGCTCCCAAGACGCCCAAGATGGCCTCCAACACGGCCAAGATGACCCCGAGAGAGTCCAAGGTGGCCGCATCTATTTCCAACACGGCCCAACATGCACCCAAGACTGCCTAAGTTGGCCTCAGACGGCCCAAGACGGCCAAAGAGGCCCCGAAGACGGCAAAAGAGACCTCCAAGAGGTTTTTCAGGACAACCGAAGATGTCAGAATCAATGATTTTCCTTTGGTTTTTTTTGGGGGGGTTCTCCCGTGGAGTGGAATCGTGCCAGCTGCCCGCTGAGGAAGAGCCAGAGCACTCGCGCCCAAACAGCGACCTGCAGGCTGCTTTCGTGCGAAGGAGGGGGGGAGGCAAGTGGAGGAAGCCTGGGGAAGATGGGCGAAAAACGGCGACCCTGCCCAGGCGGCTAGCCTGAGTATGGGTCTGCGCCGGGCGCCGTTTTTCATGCCGGTGTCCTGTAGATGCACAGTCGATGCGAATGCAAGCGCTGCCGTGTCCAGCGTTGCGGACGATCGTGCGTCAGCGAGCCGTGAGGCGGGAACTGTGCCCGCAATGTCCAGACTACCTGCTGTTTTGGAGCTTCGACTACTCTCACGGGGCTCGCGGTGGCCACGACCCAGCGAAACTGACCCTGAGGCGTGCCGCTGGGCCCTGCCAGATCTGGAACAACTGGCGTGCTCCTGCGCAGCAGGCCACCATGTGCGAATCTAGCGCATCACCACAAAATCTGAATCAATTGAAATCTTCGGGTCCCCCTGCGCCTTCTCCTTTGTCTGGTAGGACCTGAGCTGCTTGAGGGCCGCGGTGGGCTCTGGGAAAAGCTGCTGCTGCCCGTTCTGCAAGAGCACGGGCCTGAACTCATCTGGCACCACTTTGTGCATGGCAGGTGCGTTCCCGTAATGCTTGACGTCTGCGCTTCGACCCTGCGCCAAGGTCCTATTCGTTTCGCAAGGGCTGTCATCCGTGATCAGATGGCCAACGGCACCGTCGAATAATTCTTTCAGGCGCAGAGCGCCAGCGGCAGTTGTCATATTGACAAACGCATGTAAAGAAACTGAACAAGGGCATCCTGTGCTCGTAGCAGATAATTAGGTTAGCCAGCGGAGCCAGCCCAACGATTAACATCAACAAGGCCACATGCGATCCCTTTAACGCCGCATTCGGCCAACTGGCTAACACGATCGTTCAAATACTGTCCAATATGGCTTACCATCTTCCGGAAAATAGCATGACGAGCCACCGGATCAAAATGTGACGAATACGAAGAACGAGCCGAAGGTCCGTCCGCTTCCAGGCGCGCCGCTGAACCACGCCAGCCGCGTACCCCGAATCATACTAGATGACGCTTAGGTGTGAAAGCGGCGAAGAAGCAACATGACCACGAACCCAAGACAAAACGAAGTATAAAACATACAGTTCACCGACATTCTTTGAATGGTGGTCAGCACCGGTATGTCCATGAACGCTCGGGTCCAAGACGGTGAACCCGCAATAATCTCGGACAAAGGCCCGCAGAAATGAGGCAACAATAAGACCCCAACCATACATGTCGGTATCCAACACTGTTGTCGCCGAGCGTCGTTCCATGCTTTCGTGCGGATGTCCTGTAGATGCACAATCGATACGAAAGCAAACGCTGCCGTGTCCAACATTGCGGACGATCGTGCGTCAGCGAGCCGTGCGGCGGGAACTGTGCCCGCAATGTCCAAACTACCTGCTGTTTTGGAACTTCGACTACTCTCACGGGGCTCGCGGTGGCCACGACCCAGCGAAACTGACCCTGAGGCGTGCCGCTGGGCCCTGCCAAAGCTCCTGCACAGCAGGCCACCATGTGCGAATCTACCGCATCACCACGAAATCTGAATCAATTGAAATCTTCGGGTCCTCCTGCGCCTTCTCCTTTGTCTGGTAGGACCTGAGCTGCTTGAGGGCCGCGGTGGGCTCTGGAAAAGGCTGCTGCTGCCCGTTCTGCAAGAGCGCGGGCCTGAACTCATCTGGCACCACTTTGTGCATGGCAGGTGCGTTCCCGTAATGCTTGACGTCTGCGCTTCGACCCTGCACCAAGCTTCTATCCGTTTCGCAAGGGTTGTCATCCGTGATCAGATTTCCAACGGCACCGTCGAATAACTCCTTCAGGCGCAGAGCGCCAGCGGCAGTTGCCATATTGACAAACGCATGTAACGAAACTGAACAAGGGCTTCCTCTGCTCATAGCAGATAATTAGGTTAGCCAGCGGAGCCAGCCCAACGATTAACATCAACAAAGCCACATGCGATCCCATTAGCGCCGCATTCGGCCAACTGGTTAACACGATCGTTCAAGTACTGTCCAATATGGCTTACCATCTTCCGGAAAATAGCATGACGAGCCACCTGATCAGAATGTGACGAATACGAAGAACGAGCCGAAGGTCCGTCCGCTTCCAGGCGCGCCGCTGAACCACGCCAGCCGCGTACCCCGAATCATACTAGATGACGCTTAGGTGTGAAAGCGGCGAAGAAGCAACATGACCACGAACCCAAGACAAAACGAAGTATAAAACATACAGTTCACCGACATTCTTTGAATGGTGGTCAGCACCGGTGTGTCCATGAACGCTCGGGTCCAAGACGGTGAGCCCGCATTAATCCCCGACTGAAGCCCTCAAAAATGAGGCAACAATAGGACCCCTACCAGGAATGTCGGTATCCAGCAGTGTAGTCGCCGAGCCCTCATACGAAAGAGCGACGGCATCGTGCACTCCAAGCTCGGCGGGGGCAACCTGCTGCGTGAACTGTTTCCTGCGCAGGCGTGTCGCTGCTCCGGGAGGTCCTCCCCCGGGCCCTGGGCTTGCCGCTGTGGGCGCCCGCGGTTTAGGTTGTGACAGAGGTGGAAGAGCAACGCGATGCACACATACATACATACATACATACATACATACATACAGACATACATACATACATACCTACATAAACAAACATACGTACATATGTGTATATATAATAGATATACACTCCACTGGTTGAGACCGGCACTGATGCAGCTCATGCAGCACTGGTTGGTCTCGACGCCCCGCAGCAAGTAACAATGGCGTTCGCGTGCCAAAGGTACTCGGAGATGTGCTTGGCCTCCTGCAGCGTCGGTGATGCACCCGTCCCCAGGCCATGCGGGATCGAGCCGCACCGTGCCAGACAAGGGGGAAGACCATCAAGGAAATGGTTCCCAAGCGCGCGGTCGTCCAGCACACCGCGTGGAGCCGCGTTGCAAGGGCAGCTGCCCAGTCGATGCATGGTCGTCTCGACCTCGCCATTGCAACGGACGCAAATTTCGTCGCCATCATGGTACGGAATCCTGCTCACAGAGCAGTCCAGAGGCCGCCAATCGTGAGCGCCGGGCCGCCTAAGTGCAGCTGCGCGCCGAACATGTGTTCTCGTACCTCCCGTCCTTCGGAACGACCCTGGTGAATGCCCCATACTTCGGAAAAAACCCCATATCCGTCAGAATACTCAGGGTCCATTGGGAGGCAGACGAAGATGAACTTGCCCGTGTAGTCGAGGACGTCCAACAGATCGATCAACTTGTCGTGGTTGTCCGGTTGTACTTCACGGGGAAGCTGGACAGTGGTGTAGCCCAGTGGTGTACCCATCCTCGTCTGCCTTGACATCTGCCTTGCTCTTGTGGTCTATGGGCTTGGTTGGGGCACCGAAAAGCATGGCCACCCCCCCATTGGCAGGCAGGAGAGGCCACCGGGTAGAACCCAGGGGCGAACGGCACGGTGCGAATGGCTTGGACTTCGCGCTGAGAGGTGTGCGGGCGGCTGCGGGCGTCAGTGGGATCAGCCCGCTCGTGTTATCACCAGTCGGCAGCGTGCAGCCTTTGCGGGCGGCCTGCGCTCTTCGGGCGGCTTGCAGAGGTCAAACGAGAGCAGCACCTGGCTCAACTCGCTGGACATGGGGCGGTCTTGAGACGCAAGGGCAGTTCCCAAGTTGGAGCTCACGAGCTTGCCGAGGAAGGGCTCGTCG
>CAUYUJ010015294.1:330000-370000 GCA_963575745.1 Prorocentrum cordatum
GATCCATGTCTATGCGTCGTCAACGAGGAACGAGTGGAAGTGATAGGCGGAAGGGTCAGCAAAGCAAGGATGCCAGGAGGATAGAAGCGGGGGTAACGGGGAGAGGAGCCAGGGAAGGAACGGGAAAGGAGGGTGCGGGCAGAGGGGGGCAGAAGGAGGGAGAAGAGGATTATGCGAGACAGCAGGTGTTGTTCGCCTTACTGCTTGCCTAAGAGAATGTTATGTGATATTGATGCAGGGAGGGAGTGGGTGGGGACAGGGATGAGGGGAGACGACTTGCTGAAGCTGAGTGGCGACATTACCTCCTCTTCCTCATTTCCATACTCCTCCATCTTTCTCCTCCGCTTCCTCCGCCCATGCACTGTGCGTTCGGCGCTTGCAAGGGGAACCATTCCGGACAAGAGCGGGAAGCGTCGCTCCTCTGAGTTTGCGCGCGCACGCGCGCATGGAGTTGCACCCAATGCGCATGTGTGCGCATGGGGTGTAGTCGCTGGGGTCCCATGCGTACCCAAATGGTTGCCCTTTGTAGCTTATGTTTAGTGGTTGCCAGCGCTCGCTTTGGTCAGGTGTCGCGCAACTCTGTGCACGTGTGTGTGTATGTGTGCGTGCGCCTGTGTGTCTGTGTGTGCTTGTGAACGGCTGTGTGCGCGTGTGTGGCTGTGCGTGCAAGGCGTGTGCTGGGCGGGCGGGATTGGGGGTGTACGGCGTGCCTATGCGCGCTTCCCGTCATCCGCCGGGTCTTGATCCAAGAAGAACCCCGAGCCCTTCCCCCTCACACTCCCCCCAATTGATATTGTTTCCCTCCGGGCCTGCACTAGCGTCCATCGCGCGACTCTTCGAGTCTATGCGCGCTTCCCGTCATCCGCTAACGATTAGCCAGATGCACCCGCCACCCTGTATAGGTAACAACTTTATTAGATATGATCCAGATTCAGTCATAACGTCCAACTCGCTTCCAGTACCTCGAAGAAGCTTCCCAACACCAGCCATGTCTCGAGCGAAATCGATTTTCTTGGGGATCCGCGAACGAAATGCCACATGCAATCCGCCACCCTATATTCGTATACCTTATTGGATATGAAGGCAGATTCAGCCACAACGTCCAGCTCGCTTCGAGTACCTCGAAGACGCTTCCCGTCATCCGCCAAACGACTGGTCTTGACAGACGGCAGCCAATTGTCCGTCGCGTCTTAGTTCTTTATTACTACCTTATTCCGTAGTGCTTGAAAGCCCCCATTACCTTCTCGTTCCGAGAAGGAGCGTTTTTTTTTTTTTTTTTTTTTTTTTTTTTTTTTTGAAGACGCAAACCCAACGCTGAGGTCTCGCGAGCATTCACAAAGCCAACCGCAAGGTCGGCCCGCGCGTGTGCGCGTCCGCGGACGCAGCGTACGAAGCTTACCACCCACTGGTGGGAAGCCCGCACATCAGCACGCGACCCTCTGGCCTCGGGCTGGCGGCGAGCAGTGGTTCTCAAACGGCGCAACACATCATGTGCAAGATGAGCATAGTACAGCGCAGCGGGAGCCGCCCTTACCAGTAATGCGACGTCGGCAACGCTCCAGGCTATGCAAGGGCAGGGCTGCGGGCCGAGCCAAACTCGAAATCACCAACGCAGCGGGCCGAGAAGGAAGGAGGACGGACGAAGAGGCACAAGCGTTGGAAAACAGCACAGAACTAAACCAGGCGCCCGCAGCATGCTTTACTGAATAAGTGAACACTGGTGCGTGCAACATGGTGGACTCACCTGAAGTGAACCCAACATCCCAGTCTACTACTTCACTTCCTTGAGCTCACGGCCTGGTGCGAGGAGCATGGTCGTCGTCGGTCATAAGTCCCGCGAGCTCCTGTCATTTCGACGCCCCACAAGGTTGCGGGATGGATGCGATCAGCGCGCGGTGACGGCCAGTCGCTCCGATCCAGCGAATCTTGCCCTCCTTCGCGCTGTCCTGGCACTCTACCACGAAGCAGCGCTCCGCTGGGTACGGGTGCATTAGGGGGGCCATCTCGCCAGCAGTGACCGCCGCCTTCGAGGCCATCTGGGCCTGCTGTTGGTCGTTCGCGGTCTTGTCCTTCTTGAGGGCGGCTCCGTGCCATCGAAGTGTCAAGTGCAGGTGGTGCAGGTCCGCTCAGAGCAGGGCGTCGGGGCGCCTGCCCTGCGGGTGCCCCCTGCGCGCCTCGTCCGCCTCCGCGGCTGCCGCTGTGGCGGTCTTGCCCTCGGAGTTGGAGGACTCCGCCGCGCGGTCCATGCTCAGCTTCGTCTTGGCCTTGCTCTCGAGCTCCAGGGCCGCGCTGGCAGCGGGCGCCGCCTGGGGCGCCGCAGGGGCCTGCAGCAAGATGCTCTCGGCCGCGTTCTACTCCGCGGCGGCGTCATGGGCGCCAGCCGCCAATTGTGGGTGATCCATGGAGGCGATGGCGTGGTGCACGCGGTCCTGAAAGCGCAGGGCATCGATGGCGGCGGTGGTCACTGGGCCGCCGCTGCCTGGGGCCTCCGCCTCTGCCGCGGGCCAGCGCTGTCAAGCCTGCAGAGAGCTCAGCATGTGTTGTCGGTGCCGCGTCGGCGTCGGTGTCTTGGAGGGTCGCTGAGTGGAGTGTCGGCCCACATGCGCAGAAACCCCGACGATGATATGGTCCCGAAAGGGGCCCAGGGCCAGCGGAGTCTCGCGGATGACCCTTGCGGAATCCTGGGAGCCCGCGCTGCGAGAGGTAGCGATGTGGTCGGTCCTTGTCTCACCCTGGCCATCGGGGTACCTCCATGTAGTGCTGCGTCCTGCTGCCGGTCCAAAGCTGTTGAGAGCTCGCGTGCGCTACTTGGGGAGGGCGCCATGCAGGCGCCGCCCCTTGTCGGTCTACTGTGGTCGGTACTTGCTCCGCGAGCTGCCTGTCCCACTTCGTGTGATAACGGTGCGCGCCGAGAGGGGATGCAACCCCGGGCTCGATTTACATTGTCGAACAACTCATCCTTGTCGCGTCGGCTTATTGCGCGGGCAACCGCCTTGTCGGCGGGGGCGTGCCCACAGGGGGCGTAGAAGTTGATGTGTGGCTTGCGTTGCGTACGTATGCCCGCCAGTTGTCCCAGCTGCCATCGTTGCGTAACTGTGATACCGCCCCGTGAAGCAGTCCGCGTGGACTCTAGCCGTGGGGAAGGCGTGATGATGTAGCCGGGGCGATCCCAGATCGAAGCTTCAGGCGAAGAAGTTGTGTCGCCGTCTGAGGTAACTACGTAGATGGAGTGCGCCACAACGTCCTGGCCTCCATGTCGGTCGACCTCAGGCCACACCCACCCTTTGGCGAGCATAGCACGGTGGGTGCGGTGATAGCTCAATCTGCTGTGCACTGGCTCGCTCCCGTCATAGTAGTCATCCTGCGACGCGAAGCTCCACGGTGGTCGTGCCGCCACCGAACGCTCGGCCCTCCAGCGTAGTGAACTTCGGCTAGCGATGGCGCGCAAAAGGGAAAATAAACATGACAACTCCCGCCATCGACTGATGATCATGCTGTGCGGGGGCTTGCGACCCCGCAGACACGAGAAACGACGCCAAAATCGCTCGAGCCAGGGCCTTGAGAAGGAACTTCCCGTCATGCCAAGCAAACAACAACGTGGAATCGCGACCCAGTTCTCCCTTGCGTCTTAGCTCTTTATTAGTAAATAGAGAGCATGGCCTCACAAACTCCCATCACCTTCTCGTTCCGAGAAGGCGCTTCCCGTGATCCGCCAAGCGATTGGTATTTACGATCGGGAACCAGTTGTCCCTCGCGAGCTTGTTCTTATTCAGCACATGCTAGAAAACTCCCATCACCTTCTCGTTCCGAGAAGGCGCTTCCCGTCATCCGCCAAGCGATGAATACTTTGCAACCGGGAGACGGTTGCCCTTTGCGAATTTGTGATATTTTTTTCCTCATTCAGCTTCCTCTAACAAACTCCCATCACCTTCTCGGTCCGAGAAGACGCTTCCCGTCATCCGCGTGCCCAGCGCGCCGCACGAGGGAAGGTCTAACCGGCCCTTCTCTTCTGTCTTCGCATAGGAACCAGGTCCTTGGAGAATGTGGGAACGAACGACACAGAGAGGCACCCGACGGGCGAGGAACCTCTTGATTTGCGATGCGATCTTCTTCTGCATGGGGACCTTGGAACCATCAACGGGCCATCGGAAGATGTTCGGCCCCCAGGACGTCCGCCTCGCTGGGGTCCTTCCGGCACCAGCGGGCTCGCGAGAAGTAGCCCCTCTTGCCCGAGACAAGGCAGAGCAGATGGCCAGATTATCGACGGCGCCGTCGTGCCTCCGCCAGAACGGCTAGAGCCGCCGCCTGGGGGGAAGGAGTATGGAGCTAGCTCTCGGTGTGCATTGGGCGCTTCCACCAGCAAGTCCACCTCTGCCCCGCTGCTGCTGCTGGAATGGCTCTGCTGCCTGAAGCGTTCGACTGCTGCCGATGGGCAGCGGGGCCCATGTGCCTTTTTCTTTGCGCTACTTTCCGTACGTCTCGGGCCCTCGAGGAGTCCCTCGTCGCCACGGCTGGACCTGGCTTGTAACACTGGGCGGGTCAGGACGGTGCCCTTGGAAGGTCTGCGGACCCCGTCAACACGGAGTCTGACAGTGAAGACAACGAAACGTTGCGTCCTACGGCGCTGACGGACGAGCAGGCGGAGAGGCCTGCACTCCTCGTGCCAAGCTCACTTGACGTGTTGTCGGCACGCGGACAATATCAGGGGACCGCATCTGGACAAAACCACAGGTCTATGACAAACTCATGTGTGCACTCCACGCGGGCTTCGACATCACCCCCAGAAAGCATAGAAGCTTCTCCACGCATTCTGATGTAGATACATTCGAGAAGGAGACTCCAGAGGACGATGAGGTCGAGTATAATGTGTAGTAGGCACGCGGATATGGAGGAGGATGGCATGAGGAAGACAATAAGGGTGATGAGCATGATAACACGAACATGCTGATGAGGAGCGCGAGGAATGAGGATGCGGAGGATAGAAACGGATTCCGAGGAGCAGCAGAAAGGGGGATCAGGAGATGGGAGGAGGAATGACGACAGGCAGCTGTCATCGTCCTCCTGATCCTCCTCCTCTTCCTTCCTCTTCCTCTTCCCTCTCCTCCTCCCGCTGGTCAGTTCGCCCACCACATAAGGAACGGGGGAACGTCCAAGGCCTTGAAAGCACATCGAGAAGCGTCTACTTCCACCTCCTCCCCCTCGTCCCCCCCCCCTCCTCCTCTCCCCTCCTCCTGCGTTTCCTCTTCCTGTCGGGGAGGGGTATCGCACCAGCTGCATGGAAATGCCTTCCCCAACGCCAGAAGCGACCATGCATCGAGGAAGCCGCGTGGCGGCGGAGCTGACACCAGTTTCGTGCGGCAGCCTGCGTTCCCACCCCGTCATTGCCGCCGCCGCCGCTGCCGACGTCGTGGCCGTAGTCGGCGCCGCCGTCGTCGTGTACGTCGTCGTCGTCGTCGTCGTCGTCGTCGTCGTGTACGTCGTGTACGTCGTGTACGTGTCGTCGTCGTCGTCGTCGTCGTCGTCGTCGTCGTCGTCGTCGTCGTCGTCACCGTCGTCGTGGTCGCGGTCGTGGTCGTGGTCGTGGTCATGGTCTTCGTCGTCGTCGACGTCGTCGTTGTCGTCGGCGGCGGCATCGTCGTCGTCGTCGTCGTTAGCGTCGTCGTCGTCGTCGTCATCGTCGTCAGCGTTGTCGTGGTCGTTTGCGTCGTGTGCGTCGTGTGCGTCGTCGTCTCGTCGTGTGCACCTTCGTCGTCGTCGTCGCCGTCGTCGTCACCGTCGTCGACGTGTACGCCGTCACGATCGTGTGTGTCGTCGTCGTCGTCGTCGTCGTCGTCAGCGTCGCCGTCGTCGTCGTCGTCGTCGTCGTCGTCATCGTGGTCGTGGTCGTCGTCGTGGTCATGGTCGTCGTCGTCGCCAACGTCGTCGTCGTCGTCGGCGGCAGCGGCGGCGGCATCGTCGTCGTCGTCGTCGCCGTCGTCGTCGTCCTCGTCGTCGTCTTTGTCGTCGTCGTCGTCGCCGTCGTCGTCGTGTACGCCGTCATCATCGTGTGCGTCGTCGTCGTCGTCGTCGCCGTCGTCATCGTGGTCGTGGTCGTGGCCGTGGTCGTGGTCGTGGTCATTGTTGTCGTCGTCGTCGTCGTCGTCGCCAACGTCGTCGTTGTCGTCGTCGTCGTGGTCGTCGTCGCCGTCTTCGTCGTAATCGTCGTCGTCGTTAGCGTCGTCGTCGTCATCGTGGTCGTTGTCGTCGTCGTGGTCGTGGTCATGGTCGTCGTCGTCGCCAACGTCGTCGTCGTCGTCGTCGCCGTCGTCGTCGTCCTCGTCGTCGTCTTTGTCGACGTCGTCGCCGTCGTCGTCGTGTACGCCGTCATCATCGTGTACGTCGTCGTCGTCATCGTGGTCGTTGTCGTGGCCGTGGTCGTGGTCATGGTTGTCGTCGTCGTCGTCGTCGTCGTCGTCGTCGCCAACGTCGTCGTTGTCGTCGTCGTCGTGGTTGTCGTCGCAGTCTTCGTCGTAATCGTCGTCGTCGTCGTTTGCATCGTTTGCGTCGTGTGCGTTGTCGTCGTCGTCGTGTACGACGTCATCATCGTGTGCGTCGTCGTCGTCATCGTGGTCGTGGTCGCGGTCGTGGTCATGATCGTCGTCGTCGTCGTCGTCGCCCTTTCTCCTCCGTCGTCGGCGCCCCGCCTGACGCACCGCGCGGGGGCACCTCCGTCGCACGACGTCGGCGGACGCGCGCGCACGCGCCCTCCGCCGCGCGCGTCGGGCGCCGCTCCCCACTGCGGACTGGGGCCCAGGAGAGGGGGGGAGAGAAGGAGGGAGGACGAGGAGGGGAGAGGAGAGGGGGATGAGAGATGATGAGAGGGGAGGGGGGGAGGGGGGAGGTAGGCGCCGCTCAATACTGCGGGTAGGGGCCCAACTTCTTCCGCTCGTGCTCCTCGATGTCCCTAGCGGGGCACCCCTCTTCCCTCGCCGGCCGCCCTCCTCCGTGCCCTCGCCCTCCATCCATCCTCCTGCTCCTCCTCCTGCCCATCTTCCCTCCGCCCTCCCCCGTCCCCCTCTATCCCCCTCCTCTCGCGGGTGTGCGGGGGAGGCGGCGAGACCACCCGCAAACGGGGGCGCTCAATCTAACGGCGGACGCCTGGCTGGGGAACGAGAGCCACCCGCCCGTGCCGCACGTCCCGGCAATGCCTGTCCCAAGGTCTGGGACTGGTGGACGCGTGCGCCCGGAGTTGGGGGACGGAAGCGCATCCGCCAGCCAAACTGGATGAGGAAAAGGATGGAAGAAAAGGGATGGAGGAGGAGGAGGACGAGGAAAAGGAGGAGGGAGAGGAGGAGGGGGAGGAAGAGGAGGGCCCCCCCCAGGATGCACTTTTTCCCAACCATCCTGTGGTGTTCGGTCCTTGTTATGAAGAGACGGTCCCCGCGTTCCGTCCTTCCCTCATTCCTTCTTCTTCCCCTCCTCTCTGCACCGCCCGCATGCGTCACGCACACCCATTCGCGGCACACCCCTCACACGTTTCGTGGCCCCACAGGGAACTCCGCCGAAGGCCCCATTGCCACCGCCCGCATACGTCACGCGCACCCATTCGCGGCACACCCCTCACACGTTTCGTGGCCCCACATGGAGGTCCACCGAAGGCCCCAGCGCCACCGCCCGCATGCGTCACGCACGCCCGTTTTCGGCACACCCCTCACACGTTTCGTGGCCCATAGGGAGCTCGCTCCACCGAAGGCCCCACTGCCACCGCCCGCATGCGTCACGCACACCCATTCGGGCACACCCCTCACACGTTTCGTGGGCCCACAGGGAGCTCCACTGAAGGCCCCAGTGCCGCCGCCCGCATGCGTCACGCACACACATTCCGGCACACCCCTCACACGTTTCGTGGCCCCATAGAGAGCTCCACCGAAGGCCCCAGTGCCACCGCCCGCATGCGTCACGCACACCCATTTCGGCACACTCCTCACGCGTTTCGTGGCCCCGATGAGGAATTCCACCGGCGGCCCCAATGGTTGCCTGCGCATGCGCCCACCGGACAATTTGTGGTACACCCCTCACAAGTTTCGTGGCCTTATAGTGAGCTCCTCTGAATGCGGTGCATACACTGACGGTGCTTAGAACTGCAGATGGTTGGGTCCTTCGCCAGGCTAATTTTAGCGTCGCGGCGCGACAGAGGCAGTCCGCGCGGCGCGCTCGAGCGGGCTGGGAGGAGGCAGGCGCTCCTGCGGCAAGAGGGGGGGGAGCGAGAGAACAGGCGGGCGGCCGCGGAAAGGAAAAAAAGGGGAGCGCAGGGCACTCATAGGGCGAGGTGCGTCGCATTGGAGCGGCCGAGGCGGCCAGCCAGGGCTTCATCACCCTGGCAGTGGGCGCGGGACGGCATCGCGGCCACGCCCAAGGGCAGAAACGCAGGCAGAAGTACGCGAAGTGCAGGATGTGCCAGTACACGGAGATGGTGCGCAGGTCCACGACGGGAGAGCAGTCCAGCGCGATGCCAGCAGTGCAGGTGGCTGCACCAAGCGGAGGCGGGCTGCCAGTGCCAAAAGCCGGTTGGTGACCACGGATGCGGCAAAATGCAGCAGAGCGGGCGCAGGCCAGGGCTGGAGGGCGGCGGGCGGGGCTGACTGCCATTGCTGGAGCTGATCGCACTACAGGACCTGATCCAGCCAGCGGCGCGCCAGGCAGCGAAACGCAGCGGGCGGGGGCGCGGAGCGCACCCGGTCAGCAAAGCCGCGGCGGATGGCAGGTACCTGTACTGGCACTGCAGGCGGGTACCAGGGCTGCAAGCAGAGGCTCCAACGTGCCGCCCAGCGGACGGCAAGTTCGGCGCGCGGGCCGGCAGCAGCGTTGCAGGGAGGGAGGGGCGAAGCCCGCACACAGCCGGTGCACGCATCACAGCTGAAGGCGGGGGGCACCCTGCCCCAGGGCGGGCGGGGCAAAGGCGCCCCGCTGCAAGGGCAGCGGGGCGGCAGGGAAGGGCCAGCGCCAGCCAGAGGCACAGCAGCAGGCCCTACCAAGCGGCACCCTGCCTAGCGGCAGCCGACGCGGATGCACCAGTGCACCAGGCGGGGTGGCAGAGGGGCGCCTCCTGGCACGCACCACGGGCCGGATAGCCCAGGAGCATGGCTGACGGGAAGCAAACCCGGGAAACCCACGCGGGTGACGCAGACGCCACACCAGGGTCATCCTAGCCGTCGGCAGGCCCAACATCCCGAAGAAGCGGCGGCCGCGCTAGGTGACTCCATCATCCTGGTACTAGCTGAAACGCACCTGATCGGTGCACGCACTGGTGTATAAGCCTGGGCGCCGCCTGGGGGGGTAGGCGCTCCGGGGGAGGGGAGGCGCACTACTTGGGGTGGATGGCGCGCGCCACGGGAGGAGGGGAAAGAGGGCGCACCACCTGGGGCGGATGGCGCGCCCAGAAGGAAGCAACTGACCGGTGCACGCACAAGCGAAGAAGGGGGCAGCAAAGCACCTGCTGGGGTGGTAGGCACCGAGCCGTCATCGCGAATCCATCCTCACAGCCAGGTTCGCCCAGGGCCTGGAGCTCGTGGAGCACGATCTCTGTCAATTACACCCTGCGAAATGCTTAAGAAATCATGGGTTAAGAAATTCATAGTCTCAGAACTTGAACAAAAAACCCAAGATTTCTATCAAGATCTTAAGATTTACATTGAAACGTTAAGAATAATCGAGACTCTGGCCGAAAACTTAAGTTTTCTTAAGCATCGCCTGAGGTGTACCCCAAGAGGCACAAGAACATCCAGCAAACACGAAGAACATGAGGGTATCCTCCCCAAGCCGACCTCGATCTTATACGTACCTCGGTCCGACCGTGCGCCCTCCTCCTCCTCCTCCTCCGTCCTCCTCCTTCGTCCTCCAGGGGCCAAAGGCTCGCAGGAGGCCTCCAAGAGGTCCTCACGAGATCCCCAGGAGGCCTCGAAGATGCCCTTAAAGAGGCTTCGAAGCCACCGAGAGGCCCCAAGGTGGGCCCTGGCCCCAGGTGGCCCAAGCCGTTCCAGGACAGGCCCAGATGGTCCTCTGGAGCACCCCTCACGAGACCAAGAAGTTCCCAGGAGGAGGAGGAGGAGGAGGAGGAGGAGGAGGAGGAGGAGGAGGAGGAGGAGGAGGAGGAGGAGGCTGACCTGTGCGCTCGGCCCTGGCCTGGCGCCGATCATTCCCTTCCGGAGCTTGTCCTGAGCTTCCCCTCCTCCCGATCTTCCTCCTCCCTGAGCTTACTCCTCCTCCTCCTCTCCTCCTCCTCCTCCTCCTCTTCCTCCTCCTCCTCCTCTTCCTCCTCCTCCTCCTCCTCCTCCTCCTCCTCCTCCTCCTCCTCTTCCGTAGCTATTTTGGCTCAAGCTCTCCTCAGAGCCCGACGGGGTTCGAAAAGGGGGTGAGTGCCCGGCGATGGGGTGGGGTGGGTGGTGAAGGAGTCGTTCGAGGAGAAACAGCAGCAGGGAGTGGAGAGGGAGGAGAGCAGGAAGGATGGAGGCGGGGTGAGAAGCCAAACGCTACGAACTCGAACGCGCTGAGATCGCGAATGCGCACGCGGCCGAAAGCGCATACACTGACTTCGCACATGCCGAACTCGCACGCTCTGAGCTGCCACGCGCCGAACTCGCACTCTAAGCTGTCGTTCTCGCTGTTCGGGTGCAATCGGCGTGCGAGCTTGGTGAGTGCGAATATAATGCGTGCAAGTTTCGTGCGTGCGAGCTTCGTGTGTGCGAGTTCGGCTGCGTGCAGGTCTAGTCCATGCGAGTTCGGCTGCGTGCGAATCTAGTCCTTGCGAGATCGGCGCGCAACAGTTCAGCTGCTGCCAATGATAGGCGGCCTGAAGTTGGCGTGTCAAAACAAACAAACTGCACGTTGGAGAGAGTCGAACATGGTCCAAGATGGCTTCCAACATGCCTTCAAGAGGACTACAAGACGGGTACACGTGCTCTCAGAGCACCCCAAGGACCCCCCACGAGGCCAACACCCGTAAGACATCGCAAGCACATATGGCCCAAAAATGGCTCAATATAGCCTCAATAAGGGTCACGGCGATTTTGATGGCGCCACAGCGGGGACCGGCATCGGGGACACTCCCTCGTTGGATCGACGCCCCGCAAGATGACCCCGAGAGGCCCTCCAGGGCTACCAACAGCTCCCACAGAGGACGCCCCCAGACGGCTCTCAAAGGGCCCCAATACATTTCAAAAGAGCCACATGAGGACCCCAGAACCTTCCACAGGGCCCCAGACAACCTCCAGAGGAC
This sequence comes from Prorocentrum cordatum, assembly GCA_963575745.1. Lineage (NCBI taxonomy): Eukaryota > Dinophyceae > Prorocentrales > Prorocentraceae > Prorocentrum > Prorocentrum cordatum. The sequence goes on from CAUYUJ010015294.1 coordinate 341,255, forward strand.
GCCAAGATTAACTCCACGACGACTGTAGGCGTTCTCGTCCTCGTTGTCCCGCTCATGCTCGTCTTCGTTTTCCTCGCCATCGTCCTCGTCCCTCGTCTTGGTCGTCGACGTCCTCTTCCTCTTCCTCGTCGTCCTCCTTCGCGCCCTCCTCCCCCTCCTACTCGTCGTCGTCCTCCTCCTCCTCATCGTCCACGTCCTGAATTTTGTTCTTGTCCTGGTCTTCGTCCTCCTGGTCTCTCTCTAAACACACATTTTTTTCCTTCTCATAGCGGCTGGTCCACTGCATGCTTCTACAGTTCCCTGATCAGAGCAAGTCGCCTGGCGATCGCTTCTGGACGGGCCTGTGGGAATACACGAAGCGTCAAGACATGGGTTGAGCTGCCTTTGGATATACATATGAGGTTGAGGTTCGTGGGGGTGGCAATTCCGATTGGGATCACGGTTCACGGTTACGGTGGGTTTATATGTATGAAAAGGGTTCGGTCAATCTGAGAACTCGAGGTCGAAATTAGGGTTTGGTTGCGATTATAATCGGAACGCGTTTACGGCACATGATAGGAATGGGTGATGTTAATGTTGGGGTTGAAGCTCGGTGACGATTCATCCACCTTTAGGATGAGGGTCCTTGTTTGGGATGTTGGGTCAGGGGTTTGGGCTAAGGTTAGGGTGAGGCTAGTGTTTGATTCGGATTTGATTGTGGTTAGGGTCAGGGTGAAGCTCAGGTATTTAGGTTAGGAGTTTGCGTCATGGTGAGGTTTAGTCTTGCTGTTCAGGTTTTGCTGTCTAGGGTCGGGTACGGGTCAAGGCTAGGGTTGGGGTCACGGTTAGGCCTGGGCCCATGTTGTTGGTTTGGATTACGGCTGGGTTCATGCTCTTGGCTCGGAACATACTAAGGTTCTGATCATGCTTAGGTTTAGGATTTGGTTAGGGTCATGACCAAGTATCAGGGTCAGACATGGGCTCAGGCGATGGTTCGACTTATGATCAGGTTATGCTGAGGGCCACGTTTAGGGTCGAGGCTGGAATCAGGTATGGGTGACGGGCTCGTATTGGCGTCACGTTAGGTCGTGGTCACGATTGCGTTTCGGGTAGGAACTACTGGCAGGTTGGTGGACTCGGCATGGCGCTACACTGCCTTTGTGTGCGAGGTCGTTTTCGGGTAGCTTTGTGTGCGTGTTCGGCTGCCCTGGCCGAGCTTGCACGCTCCGAACTCGCACCAGCCGCACTCGCCCGCGGTCGAACTTGCACGCTCCGAACTCTCACGGCCGAAACGAGGAGCGGGCTATCTTTCGCGTGCCCACCCACCGCGTTCGTGCGAACTTCAGCTGCGTGCTAATGACGTGCGTGCGAGTTCGGTCCCGTGCGACTTCTGCGCCGTGTGGGATCGGCTCCGCTGCGAACTTGGTGCGTGCGAATTCGGCACCGTGCGTCGACTGGTGCGGGAGGGAGCAAGGAAGGGCGGGGGGACAAGGATGAAAGAATGAGGCCAGGACTGATTGCCAGGGACCTCCGAGAAGACGCGGGCCTCTTCCGAGGGCAATGACTGCTCCAGGCACGAAAAGGACACTTGGCGCGGTATACAGGACGCAAGGGCCCCAAGGTACCCTCGCGTTTGGAGGGCCGATCTACACCCTGCGAAATGCTTAAGAAATCATGGGTTAAGAAATTCATAGTCTCAGAATTTGAATAAACACCCAACGTTTCCATGAACATCTCAAGATTTACATTGAAACGTTAAGAATAATCGAGTCTCTGGCCGAAAACTTAAGTTTTCTTAAGCATCGCCTAAGGTGTACTAGTCAGTCCCCAGTGGCAGAACGAGCAGCACCAGCAATAAGAGTGCGAGCCTGCCCCCCCCCCCGCGGTCTCCACGGGGCGAGGCAGCGCAGTGGTCAGGAGACTGCCCCGTCCCATCCTTCCTCCTGCTTCCTTCCCTCATCCCCCCCCCTCCCCCCCCCCCCCCCCCCCTCCCCCTCCCCCCTCCCCCTCCCACCTCCTCCATCCTCCCCTATCTCGCCCCCACCTCTCTCTTCCCCTGCTTCTCTGCCCTGGCCGTCCGCCCAAGCCGGCTGTGAAGGGCCTCTTTGGCCGACAGCACCAGCCAAAATGTTTCGGGTGCGGCGCGCTTGCCTGGCGGCCGTGGACGGAACTCCGCCCAGATTGTCCGATCTCTGCTTCTCTCTTTCGCGCTGTCTGTATTTGTCTCTGTCTATTTGTCTCATTCTCTCTTTCTCACATTCTCTCGTTGTGTTCTTCTCTCTTTTTTCTCCTGCATCTCTCTCCCTCTTTCCCTCTCCCTCTTTCCCTCTCTCTCTCTCTCTCGCCATCGCCTTCCAGATGAAGATCAGGAGAAGGAGGGAGGGAGGGGGAGAGCGGAGCAGGGAGGGCGGGGCATAGCGGGAGGAGGCACGAGAAACAGCAGGAGGCACGAGATGGAGGAAGCGACGACGAGCAGGAGGGGCAGAAGCTGTGATGACGAGCGGCAGACGCAACTCTTGGCGGCGCGCAGAGGGGGGTAGGGGGAAGAGGGAAGGCTTCTTAGAAGGAGGCGGCTTCTAACAAGGCGCCGGCCTTACACCTGCAGGCAAGGACCGCGCCTTCTAAGAATCAGGGGTGCTTCTCAGAAGCCTCCCCCCCGCCCCCCTAACCCGCCTCTGCGCATGGCTGACGATCCTTCACGATAGCCCTGCCCTTGAAATCCTCCAACACGTCGACGCGGTACACCCGCGTGCCGTCCACCCGGAACGGCCTCTCGTGGAGGGCGTCCGCGGCCCGCATGGCCTCCACGGGGTCCTCGGGGCAGAGCAGGACAAGAGTGAACTCAGTACGGCCAGACCTTGGACAGAAGATCATCCTTCAAGAACATGAGGCCCTCCGCTGGCCAAACCATCCCTCAACCATAAGAAGATCACTCGAGGGTACCCTCCCCCAGGATGCACAAGAACATCAAGCTGACACGGAGAATATCAAGGTACCCTCCCCGAACCGACCTCGATCTGATACCTCGGTCCGACCGTATACATCAACGATGCTGCACTGCGCCCACCTGGCCCAAGCCCCCTTCCCATGAATCCAACAGTCCCTGCTGGCATTCCGTTTCACTGCGGAAGGCGCCCCCCTCAAAAGACGAGCGCCTCATGGGCCTTCCATGCAGGTGAGAGCCTCGCTTTGAAGAGTAATCGACCTCCACCCTTCTCGCTGTGAGAAACACTGAGAGGCAGGATTGGACACATGAGACAAAATCAGGCGAGAACCCTGCTTTGCCAAAGATCCACCCACCACTGGTGTAACTAATTCAAAACTTGTGGTGGCAAATCGAAACAACATCTCAAACGAAATCACCATGTTGAAACGGAATCACCCTCCATCGGTGTAGCTGCTGGGAACTCTTAAGGCGGCGCTGCGCGGCTCTGAGGCGATAGTCGCAATTTGAAGAACCGTGGGCCTCTGACAATGTACCTGCCGGGGACTGTCAAGACGAATGCGCGCGGCTCTACAGTGAACGCCATACTTTGGAAAACAACTGCCGTCCATCCGCGTAGCTGTTGATCATACGTTGTGACAAAACCTCGAGTGAAACGCCTGGCCCGCCCTATTGATACGTCTGCGGGTGCCACGTGGATGCGTGACCTATGCAACAAAAGGGTGGTCGGAGAGAGTTAGCAGGAGGGAGGAGGGCGGGTTTGTCCCAGGGGCTCCAGCCGATTATAGGGCATGGGGGATCCTAGGATCGGGGGCGACGAAAGGGTAGGATAGCAAAGGGCAAGTTAGAGAGAATCGGCTCACGTAGCTGGTTGTCCTGGCGCCTCCTGGCGCCGGGAGGCGCCCATGTATCGAGGAATGGGCCCAGCGGCGGGGCGGAAACCAGCTGCATGCAGCAGACTTCGTACCCCCGCCTTTCCCTATGCTACCCTTTCGTCTGGCCCGGTAGGAGGGATGCACGAGAAGCAGGGCAAGGAGGGTTTAGTCGTCACCCTCCCTCTTCGCGCCGTCGTCGTCGTTGTCCTCATCATTGTCGTCGTCGTCCACTTCCTCTAGGGGGGACCTCGCCGCCTCGGCGAGATTCGCCTCGACACCCTGGCCGCATCGAGACCCTGGATCCGGCTCAGAATCCGACGGGGACGAAGGGGGAGAAAGGGAGGGGAGGCATTCTAAGAAGCTTGCAATACTCGCATTCTTCCTTGGGGCCCGGGATTCAATCCTCATCCGTTCCCTCTCCAGAAACCCAGGAGGGCCCAGAATCCAATCGACAAGCCGGACCGGCGATCGACATGAATCGGATCGGCGGAAGCTGGCAGCCGAGTCGGCAACGGTCGCATCGGCGCAGAAATCGGCAGGCATCGGAACCCCAATCGGAATCCAGAGTCGAGTCGAATCGAACCATCGACATCGACATCGAGTCGGATCGGAATCGAGTCGAGTCGAGTCGAGTCGAATCGGACTCGGAGGCCATCGGCATCGAGTCGGATCGAACCGCGGGATCCGACGCGAGCCCTCCGCCCCCCGAGGGTCCGACAGCCGACCATCGGAGGGCGGGGCGGGGTGCGGGGTCGGCGGGCGAAGGTGCCCCTCCTCCTCCCTCCTCCTCCTCCTCCTCCTCCTCCTCCCTCCTCCTCCTCCCTCCTCCTCCTCCTCCTCCTCCTCCTCCTCCTCCTCCTCCTCCTCCTCCTCCTCCTCCTCCTCCGCCTCCGCCTCCGCGTGCACCCCTCAGGGTGGTTCCGGTGGGAGGTCTCCTGCACGGCGAGAGGGCCCCAAGGCGCCTCAAGTGATCTGCCCCCGGGAGGCCCAAACCTTTCAGGGCCAATGGTCTGTCAGTGGCTGTGTGCTTTCTCGTCGTTTCGCTTCGACGGGCTTCTGAAGTCTCAAACTGGCTCCAAAACCGCACAATAGGTTCCCAAGAAGGGCACGGAAGCGCTCCAAGACGGCCCCACATATTTGCAAAAACGTCCTGAGAGCACCCCGAAAAGACTCCAGGCGGGGTGCTCTAATTTAGGAACCCCCTTTTGGATGAATAGCCTCAATGCCGGAGACCAAGCAGGGCTCAAACGATTCGAAACGGGCCTAAATAGACCTCCAAGATGACACCAAGAGGCTCCCAGAGGTCTCTAACACCCTACCTTCAACCTTGTCGACATTCTACTTCACACTATGATTGTACGCTTCCTTTCTCCAGGATGTTCGTCACGATGATGTGCAAGCAGGGGGCGATCATGTGCTGCCCGATGCAACGATGGCTACCGCATGCGATGCGTGCTCCTCCCACTCCTTGCCGTCGTTCGGACGTTCATTCCCCGTGCATTTGTCGGTTTTGTGCGTGTTTTTGTTGCTCGATGGTCCGGGATGCTCCTGATGGTCCTCGCCGAGGAAAAAGCGCACACGTCCGAGCGATGCCAAGACTCCTTCCCCTGTCGCTCCCTCCGAAGTCCTGCAAGGCCCGCACGACCGTTTCCTCCCCTCGCGTCTCCCCTGTCCTCTTCCTCCCTCTCCCCCTTGTCCTCCCCTCTCTCGTCTTCCTCCTGCTACTCCACCCTCTCGTCCTGGACCAGGTGGACTCCTGATCTAACATGGATCAGGCGCCATGGCCGCGGACCATCGAGGATGGGTGCGCGCTCCTCTCCTCTCTCCTCTCTCCTCTCTCCTCTCTCCTCTTTCCTCTCTCCTCCTCCTCCTCCTCCTCCTCCTTCCCCGTCACCTTAGTTCTCCTGCTCATGCTGCTCCTCTTCCTCCCGCTTTCCTCCACTGCCCTCCGCCCGCTCCTCCTGCTCCTCTCACTCCTCCTCCCCTCCCTATCCATTTCCTCCCCCTATCGTCCCCACTCCTTGTCCCTGCCCTCTCCCACTCCTCCAATCCCCCTCCTCCAATCCCCTCCTCCAATCCCCCTCATCAAATCCCCCCGAGCGCCTGGACGGACACCGGTTCAAAATCGGTATTCAGATCCCACCCGGGATACAATTGTCGATCGTTTTCCGCGAAGCGTCCAGTTATGACATCGAAATCATCCGAAAACCTTTTGGTGTGTGGATGGTCGTTCCCCTGCACTCCTCCTCTTCCTCCTCCTGCGCACGCGCGGGAGAGCGCGCAGATGGAGGATGGGTGGAAGGAGGAGGAGGAGGAGGGATTGGGACGGAGGAGTACCTCCTCTCTCCCGCACAAGTGCATGAAAAACAACCATCCGATGCACGGGTACATCAAATCATGAACTCGCCAAATTCGCCACCATGCCCTCGGGCACGAGTCCTGAGCCTCAGTCCTCAGTCCTGAAGATTCCCTACGGGCCCGGACCTCGAATTGCTGGAAATTCGTTGGCGTGGCGCGTGCCCCTTGGGCCCCAGCGAGTGTTGTCGCGTGACTTTTTCGGAGCCAAGGGGGCCCCGAGGCGAGCTAAGAGTGGACCCTCAAGGCGGTCCAAGAGGGCTTCGAATCGCCGAGCGAGCGCTCCAAGACGCCCAAGATGGCCCCGAGACGGCCGAAGGAACCCTTCCAGACGCCCCAACAGCGCCTCAAGAGGCGTCCCAGGAGGGTTCAAACACCATAAATTTTCGAGTAGTTTTTTCAATGTGTTCAACATTCTCACCTTTTCGTATCCAGATGCTCCAAGACGGCTCTGGAGGCTGCCAAGAGCGCCCCAAGACGGCCAAAGATGTCCCGAGGCGGTCCCAGAGGCGCTCAAGACGGCCCAAGAGGGCTCCAAGTCAATCCCCAGAAGGGCTCAAGAGTGGGAACACCAACCGAAATTCGAGCCTTCGGCCTCAAGATGGCCCCCCCCCCCAGAGGCTCAAAGAGATCCCTGAGCCCTAAGACGCCCCCAGAGGCCCCAAATGGCACCCAACAGGTTTCAAAACTGCCTCCACGATGCCCCCGAGAGGCCTTCCGCGACATCCAAACGAACATCCTACAGACCTATGGCTCACAACCCAGGCACGGTGACGGGACGAGCAAAATGCCATTAGATAATCCCCCGCACGGATGGATGACACGCAACCGTCTCATGCACGGATGTATGAACAATCTGTTTGTGACTGAGAAATCTATGTTTCACAAAAACTTACACCAAATAAGCATAAGCAAACAGAAAAACGTGGACGACTGGATCTGTTTTGATTCCCCCCTGGCCCTCCGCGAGGTATGCGAATGCCTGACTCGTAGGCCTTCAGCTTGGCCCCCTTCCCCTTTCCCCTTGACCCTCCAGGGGTCCAGTCCCACCAGTCCTTTAGGGCGTAGGTGGTCTAGCGTGTCTTGTCTTCCATCTGCACCTCTTCCCCTTCGGGGAGGGGTTTACCCGTCTCCCTACCCTCTCCACTGGACCTGGACGGGGGGTGGGGGCCGCGGGTAGTTGGAGCGTCCAAGATAGCTCACGACGGCTCCAGGAGGGCCTCGGAAAGCCCAAGATTACCTCCAAGATGGCTCAGTATAGCGCAAGATGCCTCGAGATGGCTTTCAAGATGATCCAAGAAGGCCGGAGAACGCTCCAAGACGGCTCCCAGAGGCCTCCGAGACCTTCAAGAGTTCCTCAAGAGGCCCAAACCCTTCAAGAACCTAAGGACAATCAGTGATTTTTGCTTTCTCGCCTTTTCGCTTCCGATGGCCATCCGAGGCCCCAAGATGGCTCCAAGATGGCCCAAAAGGGCCCCAAGAGAGCCCCAAGACGGCCCCAAGAGCGTTCGAAAACGCTCCAAGGGCGCCCCGAGAGGGGCCCAAGAGGCGATTTTAGGCATTCTAGCATGGCGAGGCTAATTGAAGCTCCCCTCTGTTTGTATCGATCTCCTCCAAGATGGCCCGAAGAGCGCTCCCAAGGCACCCAAGAGCGCCTCAAGAGGGCCCCAAGAGGCGCCCAGGAGGCCCGAAGAGGCGCCCGAAGGGCCATCAAGAGGCTCCCAAGAGACCCCCAAGACGCCTCAAGAGGACTCCCGAGGCACCCGAGACGCTCAAAGAGGCCTCCTGGGCGCCTCGCCTGGGCATCGTTTCTGGATGGGCTTTTTTTTGATCGCGACCGCGGCGAAGAAAGGTCGGGCGGCGTCCAGGGAATTGCAAAGTAGCAACGGCCTAAATTAGCGCAAAGGAAAAGGAAAGGCTGGTGGGGTTCCGCGAAGCGTCTAGAATGTGCGAAATGTTCGAGCCACTTCCGGCGGTGGCCACCAGGCCCCCCTCCCCAAAAGGTAGACAACGTGGAAACCCTCTCGACACTCACGGCGCCCGCCTCAGCCCCCCCGAGCCCCCCCCGCCTCCCGCCGGCCCTCCTCGAAATACGCGAAGCCCTGCCCCGTGGGCCGCCCGGCGTGGCCCCTCAGGAGCTCGACGTCCGCGCCCCGGGGGCTCGTCGGCGCGAGCCTCGGCCGGCGGCGCGGCGTGGCTCGTCGTAGGTCGGGCATGTCCCCCCTACAGGCGGACTTAGGACGAAATAGAAGGAGTATATATATGCAACAAATCGCCAAAACACCGTCCCCAGACTATTTTTTGACTATCTTCGAATACCCCTCCTGTAAAAGGACACGCCCGACTTCAGGCTCGTCGGCGCTGCCCCCCCCCCCCCTCGTTGGGCCGGCGCCGCAGGGCGTGGGGCCCTGCTTGGGATCCACCAAGAAAGGGGGGTGACCCTGAAGGGGGAGATGAGTTCGATCCGCTGGTGCACCGGACTGCCGCAAACAGAGGCCCCCCGCACGCCTCGCGCAGGCCTGGAAGATGACGACCGCGGCGCCCTCTCGAGAACCGACAACGGACAATTCGCCACTCGATGCGTCAAGGTGGGGGTTCTGTCCACCCCCGGCCACCCGCCTTTCGGGGCTGCCGACCGGCGGCGCCGCTCCTCTTGGCGGCCGCTGCCCGTCTCGGCTCGGCGCCGGCCCCCCGAAGTGGACCCTCTCGCGCCGCGCCGTGCCCACGTGCACGGTGCGGGGCGCCGTGCGCCCCCCGTGCGCCCGCGGCTCGGCGTTCTGGAGCGCTCCGCTCTCAGGGCGTCCTTCTCAGCCGCTGCGGGCCCTGGCCCCCGTCCGCTTGGGCTGCCCACGCCCAGTGGGTCCTCGCCGCCCCCTCGCCGCTTGTCCGCATCGCCCGCCCTTCCTCGGCGGCGCGCGCAGGGGGGTCAGGGGGAGGGGGGGAGGCTCCTTAGACTATTAGAAGGACGCTGCTTCTCAGAAGGCGCCGGCCTCACATCTATAGATGAGGCCCGCGCCTTCTAAGAAGCGGGGGTGCTTCTAAAAAGTCTCCCCCCCTCCCCCATGCCCCCCTCTGCGCGTGGCTGACTTCTCTCGCTCGCCGAACTCTGGCGCGCTCCTTGTCCGTGGCCGCCTCTGCGGCTGCCTGCTGCCCCGCCTTCGCCCCGTCCCCGCGCCTCGCGGCTGCCGTCTGCTGCCTCGCCCCGCCCCCCGCTGCCCCGCCGGCGCCGCTGGCCCCCGCCCCTGCTGCTCGGCAACCCCCGCCACTACCACGTGAGGCGCTGGCCCTTCCTTGCCCTGCTTCCAGCGCGAGCGCGCGGGCGACTTCTTCGGACGGCGTGGCGATGCGCCCGGCCGGGGGCGCCCCAACAGTATGTGTGTGTGTGTGTGCGTGTGTGCGTGTGTGTGTGTGTGTGCGTGTGCGCGTGTGCGTGTGCGTGTGCGTGCGTGTGTGTGTGTGTGTGTGTGTGTGTGTGTGTGTGTGTGTGCGTGCGTGTGTGAGGGGGAGGGAGAGAGAGGGTGGGGGAGGGGTAAATGGGGAGAGAGAGAGGGGAGGGGGGCTAGGGAAAAAGGAGGCGGGTATGCGGGAGGGGAGGGCACAGGAGTGGCCCCCCAGACGCGGAGAAAGGCGAGAACGTTGGAGGCCTGCGTCTCTAGGTCGGCCCCTGGGCTCATGCCAAGCCAAAAGCTGGCCGCCCGCCTTCCCCGAGGACCCTTGCCCCGTCCTGAGCCGGCGCCGCTAGGGCGCGGGCTGGAAGCCGCGGAAGAACCGCCGCACATCGTCGGCGGTTGCCTGCAGGTGCAAAAGAAAAAACAAGATGAACCTCTGAGGAGGGGGAGGAGAAGGAGGAGGAGGAGGAGGGGGAGGAGGAGGAGGAGGAGGAGGAGGAGGAGGCTGTCCGCACGGATTCATTGGGTCGGCGCTGGCCACTCTCTCCACCCCGCCCCATCCGCGGCGCGCGTGCCGCGCGGGGCAGGCACCGCCAGAGGGGGCGGGGAGGGCGTCCGAGCTGGGGGGGGGCGGGGGACGAGGTGACCCCAACCTGGAAGTCGGTCTTGTCTTCGGCCTGCGTCGGCGGGCGAGGCGAGGCTGCGCGAGGGTGATGTGTCGGGGGCTGCTAGAGGAAAGCCTAACGAAAAAGGTCCTGCTCCTGCTTCGCGGTGGGGCGCAAGGATGTCCCGGGGTGGTCCCGTGCTTGAGGGTTGTCCCGTGGGCGTCCACAGGGTTGTTTCGTGGTTTGTCCCGTGATGCAACTGAACATGCAACAGAAAAACCAACATGATATCGAATTGACAGCGGAATGCACATCGAGATGCAAATGGACACGCGCATCGAAACACGTCCAAACACAACCGATACTCAGACTGACTTTGGCATCGACACGTACCTCCAATTGGAATCTATAGCAACATCGACTTGCGAATGCAACTGCAATCGGAACACGCATAGACATGCAAATTCCTTACCCCACTCGACCCTCCTTACGGAGGGTGGTCTATGTGATTCGCGTCGACTTCGGTCACTCGGGAGAGGGAGGGAGGGGGGGAAACAAACCTAAATCTCCAAGGCTTTAAGACTATGAAGACGGCCATGTTTCGCAATACTCGGTCTCCAAGTGCTGGCTTCGGGCTCGACCCATAATCAAATAAGCATCTGGGATTAAAGACAAACCATACCAACAAGCTCGAGAATTCCGCGGGCTCATATCTCGAACAAATTCAAACGCCGGATGTCCTACTGAGGAGGGAGCACTTAAACAAACATGCGCATCTTGAAAGTCCCGTTGGATGTGTATGTATACATATTGGGAGATGACCCGTATCGTCCTAGCTCTGTGCGTGTGTTTCGACGGTTGGCCGCCGGGGAGGCAGTGCATGGTCCGCCGACCAGAATCGGGATCCTCCCTCTTTTCTATCCCTCTCTGTCTCTGCTGCTATGCGTATATATATATATATGCACATGCATGCACACACACACTCACCTCTCTCCCTCTCTCTCTATGTATGTATTGCTCGTTCTCCTTCTCACCTCTTTCTCACTACCTTCCTCCCTCCCCTCCTCCTCTACACCCACTCTCAAAGATGTGCCCAAAGACCTCCCCCAGGGTGCGTTCGACCTAGAACTTCGATGAAACTCTACACAGCCGTGGCCACGAGGTCGACCCCGGAAGCCGAACACGTGCAGCAGCGTCGATTGTTCTGTCACAAATAATCAGACATCTCCAATTCCCAAAACGGTCTGCGGCGGTGATCCCCAGACGCCTGGGACAAAAAACGTTCGTAAACCTCCGAAATCCCCCATCCTCGGAACAATGTTTGACTGCCCCGGAGCCCGGAAACGGGTTCGGAAAGCAGAGAACTCAGAAACTTAGCCTGGCGAACGACCCAACCATATCCAGTTGCGAATCACGCAGGGTATGACCACCTCACCGTAGGTAGCGCGCCGCGGGAAGGATGGGGCACGAGACGTGCGGGTGGGGGCGAGGGGTGTGCCGACATGAGGGGTGTCTGGAATGGGCTAGGGGAGCGCATGCGAACGTCGCCACTGGGACCTTCGGTGGAGCTCCTTATGGGGCCTCGAACTGTGTGAGAGGTGCGCCGTGATTGGTGGGGGAGACGCATGGGACACTGCGAGCGGTTCCACAAGGGCCGTAGGCGGGATTCCCAATGGGGCCACGAAGCGTGTGAGATGGCGCTGTAACGGGTGAGGGAGCAGCGGAACGTCGCCACTGGGGCTGTAAGTGGAGCTCTTTATGGGGCCACGAAGCGTGTGAGCCGTAATGGACGGGGGAGACGCACGCGAACGTCGCCATTCGGGCCTTCGGAAGAGCTCCTTGAGGCCACGAACCGTTTGAGGGGTGCGCCGTAATGGGCGGCCCCCCCCATAATTTCGGTACACCCCTCACAAGTTTCGGGGCCCCATAGGGAACTCCTCCGAAAGCCCCAGTTGCAAAGCTCGCGTGCGTCGATGTCGGTATACCCCTCCCACGTTTCGTGGCCTCAATGGGAACTCCTACGCATGCCCCGAAGCCACGATCCCTCGTAAATCACGCCACGTTCGCGCCCCCGGGGCCACGATCCCTGGTACATTGTAGAATGCTCGCGTCCTCGAGGCCAGCCGCCCACGCAACTATGTAATTTTTGCGTCCCTGGGGCAGCACGCCCTCGTAAATTACAACATTCGCGTCCCCGAAGCCAGAATCATTTGTAAATTATGCAATATTCACGTCCCCGAGGCCACCAACCCTAGTACATTACGCCGCAATCGCGCCCCCGAGGCCGTCAACCATGGCAAATTATACAATTCTGGCGCCTCCGAAACAGCAGACCCACGTCAATTATTTCAGTGTAGCTTCCCAAGGGCAACATACTCTTGTAAATTACGCAATGCTCGCGTCCCCGAAACCAGTCCCTCGTAACTTATGCAAGAATCACGTCCCCGAAGCCACAAACCCTCACAACTTGCTGGATAATCGCGTCCCCGAAACCAGAATCCCTCGTGAATGGTACAATATTCGCATCCCCGAAGCCAGAAACCTTGCAAATGACGCCATGTTCGTATTGCCGAGGCCAAGACTGCTCCAACGCGCCCGAAGTTGGTTTCAAGACGGCCCAAGAAGGCCCCAAGAAGCCAACATCGTCAATTTTTTTGACGGAGTTTGGTGTTCTCGCATTCCCGGCTTTCCGACGCCCCGAGATGGCTCAAGAAGCTCCCCAGACCGCCCCAAGACAGCCCAAAACGTACCCAAGAGGGCCCCAAGACGATCCGAGAGGGCTCCAATATGATACAAAAAACGCCCCGAGAAGCCCCCAGGAGGCCCCAAGAGGCGCCCAATACACGCCAAAGAGCATATCCCACGAGGCCCAGAGAAACCCCCAAGAGGCGCCGAAGCTGCCTCCAAAAAGCACCCGAAAAGGCCCCCACGACACCCCAACACATATACAAGAGGCCTCAGACCCACAAGTCAACACGGTGGTGGGATGGGCCGAAGGCCATTCGGATCCGCCGCCCCCTGTCGATTCATCGCAAGGGTGCCTGGCGTGCTAAACCCTCTCGGTTTTGGTTTTGGTTCTTCTCCAAAAGAACTCCCCCTGGGGCTTCGGCTCGTGCCGCCGGCCACCCGGAAAGGACCTCAATTGCGGAAAAATGCCTCCAAGACGGCTCAACATGGCCACGTTGGCCCAAGATGGCATCCAAAATGGCCTCCAGGTTCACCCAAGATGGTCCAAGACGGCCTCCAAGACGGCCCAAGAGAATCCAAGACGGCCCAAGAGGCCCCCCAGAGGCCTCCAAGACGGCCCAAGAGGCCTCCAAGAGGTTCTCCAGGAGGGCCCGAAGAGGCCAAAATCATTGATTTCCATAGGTTTTTGAAGGATTTCGGCATTCGCGTCTTGTCGGCTTTCCGACGACCCAAGACGGCCCAAGAGGCCCCCAAGATCGCCCCCACAGCGCCCAAGAGGCCTCCAAGATGGCCTCAGGACTGCCCAAGAGGCCCCCAAGACGGCCCCAAGAGGGCACACAGACGACCCAAGAACCCTCCAAGACGTCCAAGATAGCCTCTAAGACGGCCCTGGAGCACCTCAAGAGGGCCCCAAATCGGCCCAGAAAGGCCCCCCAAACGGTTGCCGAAGTTGGCTCGAAGCTGGCCCAAGACGGCCCAAGAGGCCTCCAAGAGGGCCTCCAGGAAGGCCCGAAAAGGCCAAAAGCATTGATTTTCCCTTGGTTTTTGAAAGATTTTGACATTTGCTTCGTTTCGGCCTTCCGACGGCCCGATACGGCCCAAGAGCCCCCAAAGATAGCCTAAAGGACGCCCAAGAGGCCTCCAAGCTGGCCCCTGAACGGCCCAAGAGGCCCCCAAGACGGCCCCAAGAGGCCCAGGAGAAATTTAAGACGCCCAAGATGGCCTCCAAGACGTCCTGGAGCAGAGAGGCCCCCCAAACGGCTTCCGACGGCGTCGGACGGGCCAGGAGCCCACCAAGACGGCAGAAGATGGCACGAAGATGGCCTAAGACGGCCCAAGAGGCCTCCAAGAGGGCCTCCAGGAAGGCCCGAAAAGGCCAACATCATTGATATCCCATGAGTGTTTGAAGGATTGTGGCATTTGCTTTTTTCGGCCTTCCGACGGCCCGAGACGGCCCAAATGCCCCCCAATATCGCCCAAGAGGCCCAAGACGGCCCCAAGAGGCCCCCAAGACTGCCCAAGAGGCCTCCAAGACACTCAAGATGGCCTCCAAGACGGCCCAAGAGCCCTCCAAGACGTCCTCCAAGAAGGCCCGAAAGGGTCAAATTGGCCTCCAGGCGGCCAAGATGACCTTCAAGATGCCCACGTGTTCCCCGAAGGCTTTCCAAACCGATTCGGGGAACATATGGTCCGATAGCTTGGCAGGTCTGGCCTCAACGTTCGGCCACATAGGCGCTTCCAAAAAGGCAGGAGGCGGCGGTGATTCGCCGTAGGCGTCTTCGATCCGCCGCCCCCTGTTGCTTGCAAGAGGGGTGCTTGGCGTGCTGAACCCTCTCGGTTTTGGTTTTGGTTTTCTCCCCATATCCTAAGATGGGGTTCTTGTTATTACTTGGACGCCTCCTACTCACTCTCCCTCCTCCTCTTTCCTCCTCCCCTCCTCCTCTTTCCTCATACTCAGACCTACTCATACTCAGACTTACTCATACTCAGACTTACTCATACTCAGACCTACTCATACTCAGACTTACTCACACTCAGACATACTCATACACAGACTTAGTCATACACAGACTTACTCACACCCATACGTACTCATACACAGACTTACACATACCCAGACTTACTCATACACAGTATTACCCATACTCAGACTTACTCATACCCAGACGTACACATACACAGACTCTCTCATACACAGACCTACTCATACCCAGACTTACTCATACACAGACTTACTCATACACAGACTTACTCATACTCAAGCATACTCATACTCAGACCTACTCATACTCAGACTTACTCAACACACATCAGATTTGGAGGATGTCTCAAGCGGGGCGCTGGTTTCAGCACCCCTAAGGGGAGCCGCCAGGGGTGTTTGCACGGGCTCGTTCGCGGCCATTTTGTGGGGATGTCTCAGGCGGTTTGCTTGTTTCTGGGCTCAACATCCTTCGCTTGGAGAGCAGATTGTGAGGATGTCTCAGGCGGGGCGCTGGTTTCAGCACCCCTAAGGGGAGCCGCCAGGGGTGTTTGCACGGGCTCGTTCGCGGCCATTTTGTGGGGATGTCTCAGGCGGTTTGCTTGTTTCTGGGCTCAACATCCTTCGCTTGGAGAGCAGATTGTGAGGATGTCTCAGGCGGGGCGCTGGTTTCAGCACCCCTAAGGGGAGCCGCCAGGGGTGGTTGCACGGGCTCGTTCGCGGCCATTTTGTGGGGATGTCTCAGGCGGTTTGCTTGTTTCTGGGCCCAACATCCTTCGCTTGGAGCAGATTGTGAGGATGTCTCAGCGGGGCGCTGGTTTCAGCACCCCTAAGGGGAGCCGCCAGGGGTGGTTGCACGGGCTCGTTCGCGGCCATTTTGTGGGGATGTCTCAGGCGGTTTGCTTGTTTCTGGGCCCAACATCCTTCGCTTGGAGCAGATTGGAGGATGTCTCAGCGGGCGCTCATTTCAGCACCCCTAAGGGGAGCCGCCAGGGGTGGTTGCACGGGCTCGTTCGCGGCCATTTTGTGGGGATGTCTCAGGCGGTTGCTTGTTTCTGGGCTCAACATCCTTTGCTTGGAAAGCAGATTGTGAGGATGTCTCAGGCGGGGCGCTGGTTTCAGCACCCCTAAGGGGAGCCGCCAGGGGTGTTTGCACG
The DNA here is from genome assembly GCA_963575745.1 of Prorocentrum cordatum. Classification (NCBI taxonomy): domain Eukaryota; class Dinophyceae; order Prorocentrales; family Prorocentraceae; genus Prorocentrum; species Prorocentrum cordatum. Next base: position 357,225 of record CAUYUJ010015294.1, read on the forward strand.
GGCTCGTTCGCGGCCATTTTGTGGGGATGTCTCAGGCGGTTTGCTTGTTTCTGGGCCCAACATCCTTCGCTTGGAGAGCAGATTGTGAGGATGTCTCAGGCGGGGCGCTGGTTTCAGCACCCCTAAGGGGAGCCGCCAGGGGTGTTTGCACGGGCTCGTTCGCGGCCATTTTGTGGGGATGTCTCAGGCGGTTTGCTTGTTTCTGGGCCCAACATCCTTCGCTTGGAGAGCAGATTGTGAGGATGTCTCAGGCGGGGCGCTGGTTTCAGCACCCCTAAGGGGAGCCGCCAGGGGTGGTTGCACGGGCTCGTTCGCGGCCATTTTGTGGGGATGTCTCAGGCGGTTTGCTTGTTTCTGGGCCCAACATCCTTCGCTTGGAGAGCAGATTGTGAGGATGTCTCAGGCGGGGCGCTGGTTTCAGCACCCCTAAGGGGAGCCGCCAGGGGTGGTTGCACGGGCTCGTTCGCGGCCATTTTGTGGGGATGTCTCAGGCGGTTTGCTTGTTTCTGGGCTCAACATCCTTCGCTTGGAGAGCAGATTGTGACGATGTCTCAAGCGGGGCGCTGGTTGCAGCACCCCTATGGGGAGCCGCCAGGGGTGGTTGCACGGGCACGTTCGCGGCCATATTGTGGGGATGTCTCAGGCGGTTCGCTTGTTTCTGGGCTCAACAGGGAGGGAAATGACAGGAACGAGGATGAGGAGGAGGAACAGGAGGAGGAGGAGGAGGCGGGGGATCGTGAGGAAGGGCATGGGGGTGCGGAGGGGGAGGGGGAGGAGGATGAGGAGGAGGAGCAGGAGGATGAGGAGGAGGAGCAGGAGCAGGAGAAGGGAGGGGGCGGAGGAACAGGAGGAGGAGGAGGAGGAGGAGGAGGAGGGCGCTTTGCTCGAAGGTCCTTGACGCGAGCAGAACGTTTGTTCCGAAGTCCAGGACATATATATATATATACATATATATATATGTATATATATATATATATTCATATGGGGGTGACTGCGAGGGGGGGGCGGTGGTTGTGTGCGGGGATCGTTGGAAATGCTCACCGTGGCACTATCCTCCAACATGACATGCACTTATGGCCTTGTGTGGCTAAACGCTCGTCTTACATATCCCACTGCCAACTATCCTACAACATATGCACATGTGGGAAGCTCCAAAGCTACCACGGGCTGAAAAGGGGAAGGCCTGGCAGCTGAGGAGGGGGGATGAAGAGGAAGAGGCTCGCATTCAACCATACTCAAAGCTCACTCTGACTCATACGCAATCACTCGCATTAGGGGTCACTCGACTTCGTCGGCCCTGTCGCCCACGTGGACGCGCTATTGTAGTCGACCGCTCATGAACAGACGCTCACCACGGCATGACATAAAACATGAGATGCACATATGGGGAGCTCCACGCAGTGAGTAATTCCAAAAGAACTCCCCCTGGGACTCCGGCGCGTTCCGCCGGCCCCCCGGAAGGATTGCCAAAGACCTCAATCTGGGAAACAATCCTCCAAGATGGTCCAAGATGGCCTCCAAGATGGACACGTTGGCCCAAGATGACCTCCAAGATGGCCTCCAAGATGGCCTCCAAGTCCGCCCAAGATGGTCCTTGACGGCCTCCAGGACGGCCCAAGAGGTGCCCAAGAGGCCTCCAAGGTCGCCCGAGAAGCCTCCAAGACGGCCCAACACGACCCAAGAAGCCTCCAAGAGGCCCTTCAGTAGGGTCCGACGAGGCCAACATCATTGCTTTTCCATACGTTTTTGAAGGATTTGGGAATTTGCTTCTTCTCGGCATTCCGACGGCTTAAGACGGCCTAAGAGGCCCCCAAGATCGCCCACGAGGCCTCCAAGAGGGCCCCTTGATGGCAAAGAGGCCTCCATGACGGCCTCAAGAGGGCCCCAAGACGGGCCAAGAGGCCTCCAAGACGCCCAAGATGGCCTCCAAGACGGCACCGAAGCGCCCCAAAAGGGCACCAAGCCGGTTCAGAGAGGCCCCCAAGACGGCTCCCGACGGGCCAGGAACCCACCAAGATCGCCGAAGTTGGCTCGAAGCTGGCCCAAGACGGTCCAAGAGGCCTCCCAGATGGCACCAGGAAGGCCAGAAAAAGGTCCAACAACATTGATTTTCTCTTTGGTTTTTGACGGATTTTGACATTTGCTTCTTTTCGGCCTTCCGACGGCGCGAGATGGCCCAAGAGCACCCAAAGATTGCCCAAGAGGCCTCCAAGATGGCCCCAGACCGGCCCAAGAGGCCCCCAAGACGGCCCCAAGAGGCCCCCAAGACGGCCCAGGAGCATTCCAAGAGGGCCCCAAGTTGGCCCAGAGAGGCACCCCAAACGGCTTACGACAGCGTCGGACGGGCCAGGAGCCCACCAAGACGGCCGAAGATGGCCCTAAGATGGCCCAAGACGGCCTCCAAGAGGGCCTCCAGGAAGGCCCGACAAGGCCAACATCATTGATTTCCCATGGGTTTTTGGAGGACTGTGGCATTTGCTTTTTTCGGCCTTCCGACGGCCCGAGGCGGCCTAAGTGCCCCCAAATATCGCCCAAAAGGCCCCCAAGACGGTCCCAAGAGGCCCCCAAGACGGCCCAAGAGGCCTCCAAGACACTCAAGATGGCCTCCAAGACGGCCCAAGAGCTCTCCAAGACGTCCTCCAAGAAGGCCCGAAAGGGTCAAAATGGCCTCCAGACGGTCACGATGACCTTCAAGATGCCCAAGTGTTCCCCGAAGGCTTTCCAAACCGACTCGGGGAACACATGGTCCGATAGCTTGGCAGGTCTGGCCTCAACGTTCGGCCACATGAGCGCTTCCAAGAAGGCAGGGGGCGGCGGTGATTCGGCGTAAGCGTCTTCGATAACGCCAACGTCTCAATACGCGCTGATGATTCCTATCCGCCCCCGCATGATGTTCCCAGATGCGCCAGAACAGCGCCGAGACGCACCGACTCGACTCTGATATATCCCAATCTGATACAAACGGGGGGGAGCGGCATGGGGGCCACGCCCTTACGGATACAAGCATTTCCTCTCGAGCGAACAAGCAAAGCCTGCGCGTGCGCAGCATCCCTGTCAATCGACAAACACCGACTAAACCACGTTCAGGTGCCGATCAGCACGTGCTGGTTTGGGAATGTCACCCCATTCCCTCCCAAAGGGAGAGGCAATACCTGCGCATGCGGAACATCCCTGTCTGTTAAGCATGACTGCCCTGTGGCCTTAAAACACATTATTGCATGCTTGCGACTATCGCCAAAACCTCCCCTAATATGTCGTCTCCGTCCTCCTCCTCTCCTCCTCCTCGTTTGCCCCCGTGCAGGTGAGGCCAGGAATCCTCAGGATTCCTCAGAACTCCCCGAGGGGCTGCAGTATACCTCTGGGTTCCAAAAGAATTCGGAAGTCCTCGGGTGTTCTTGGGCTCCTCGGGATTTGATGAATGACATTACTCGGCACCTCTACATTTACATTGCACCAGTATACCATCTACAAGCTGCATGCAATATCCCAACATACGTCTATCCACCACTTTGTACACACATGAAACATCATCGAGCTCATGCTCCCATACAATATTCAACACGCACATTTTACCTAATCACCGTCGTCTGCTTCCATATCCTCTTTACGTTGCCCATGGGTACCGGTACGGGGTGCATCTCCACATGCAGTTTTTCTTTATCAGGCACACCAGAAACACGCACTACATATGTTTTCGCGTTAAAGGTGCGCTTTCGTTTCCAGAAAACCAGGAAACATTTTCAAACTTGGAAGCTTTCCTTTGACATGCTTTATTACTCGTCTTCCCGTTCCACAGCATCAGCGCTACTATCCACATCCTCGCCACCACCTCTCCCTTCATCACCATCATATTGATCATCATATTGATCTCCAGTATCGTCGTCCTCTCGTCATCCCGTCATTACCTCCGTCGTCGTCATCGAATACGACGTGCCCGGATGGGCGGGGAGTTGGCTTCTATCGCTGCGGATTCCATTTGGAACCCACATAAAATCAATAACCACATTGACATCCCTAAAAACAAAATTCAGTTTCCGGGTGCAACATTGACCTTTCTACTTGAAAGTCTACACGGAAGAGAAAGGGAGAAAGAAAAGGAATAGCAGAAGGTCAAGGGGAAGGAGAGGGCCCAGACGCACGGGGCGTTACCTACTACTGCAACTACTGGTGCTACTATTATTACTGTTTCTCGTAGTCGTTGTGGTCGTGGTAGTAGTAGTAATAGTAGCAGCAGTAGTCGTAGTAGTAGTAGGAGTAGTAGGAGTAGTAGTGGTAGTCGTAGTCGTAGTAGGAATGGTAGTAGTAGCAGTAGTAGAAGTAGTAGTGGCAGTAGTAAGCATAGTAGTCGTAGTAGTAGTGGTCGTAGTAGTAGCAGTAGTAGTAGTAGTAGTAGTAGTAGTAGTAGTAGTAGTAGTAGTAGTAGTAGTAGTAGTAGTAGTAGTAGTAGTAGTAGTAGTAGTAGTAGTAGTAGTAGTAGTAGTAGTAGTAGTAGTAGTAGTAGTAGTAGTAGTAGTAGTAGTATAGTAGTAGTAGTAGTAGTAGTAGTAGTAGTAGTAGTAGTAGTAGTAGTAGTAGTAGTAGTAGTAGTAGTAGTAGTAGTAGTAGTAGTAGTCGTGATAGTGATAGTGGTAGTACTAGTAATATTAATATTGATAGTGGTGGTATCATTCGTAACAGTAGTAGTCGTAGTCGTAGTGGTAGTCGTAGTGGTAGTAGTAGTAGTAGAGTAAGTAGCAGGAGTATAGTAGTTAGTAGTAGTAGTAGTAGTAGTAGTATAGTAGTCGTAGTAGTAGTGTAGTAGTAGTAGTAGTAGTGTAGTAGTAGTAGTAGTAGTAGTAGTAGTAGTAGTAGTAGTCGTAGAAGTAGTGGTATTATTATGATTAGTAGTAGTAGTAGTAGTAGTAGTAGTAGTAGTAGTAGTAGTAGTAGTAGAAGTAGTCGTAGAAGTAGTGGTATTATTATGATTAGTAGTAGTAGTAGTAGTAGTAGTAGTAGTAGTAGTAGTAGTAGTAGTAGAAGTAGTCGTAGAAGTAGTGGTATTATTATGATTAGTAGTAGTAGTAGTAGTAGTAGTAGTAGTAGTAGTAGTAGTAGTAGTTAGTAGTAGTAGTAGTAGTAGTAGTAGTAGTAGTAGTAGTAGTAGTAGTCGTAGTAGTAGTAGTAGTAGTAGTCCTTAGTAGTAGTAGTAGTAGTAGTAGTAGTAGTAGTAGTAGTAGTAGTAGTAGTAGTAGTAGTGTAGTAGTAGTAGTAGTAGTCGTAGTAGTAGTAGTAGTAGTAGTAGTAGTAGTAGTGTAAATAGTAGTAGTAGTAGTAGTAGTAGTAGTAGTAGTCGTAGTAGTAACAGTAGTAGTAGTAGCAGTAGTAGTAGTAAGTAGTAGTAGTAGTAGTAGTAGTAGTAATGTAGTAGAAGTCGCAGTGGTAGTAGTAGTAGTAGTAGTAGTCAGTAGTAGTAGTAGTAGTAGTAGTAGTAGTAGTAGTAGTAGTAGTAGTAGTAGTAGTAGTAGTAGTAGTAGTAGTAGTACCTCTACTACTAGTACCTCTGTTCAGGCTACGACTACGACGACGACGACTACTACTGCTACTAGTCGAACTACAACAAGACCAATCTCTACTACTATTGGGGTTGGTCGTCATCTGATCACGCGGTCGAATGTTGGTGGGTCGCGGTAAAAGGTTCGGGTTCGGGTTCGAGAACGCGCGCGCGGAAATATAACATTGAAGGCTTCTGGATTCACTGGAAAGACACGTTATATCTACCAATCAATAGGAATCCTTATGAAAACTGGAGGGCGCCGAGATTTTCCGTAACATCAATTCTTTCATGCCGGCTTTTGATAAGGATCCCACTGACAAATGGATGGCCTCTGGATTCCCCAGAAAACAACGGTTTTAAACAGACCTTGTTAGTGGGGATCCCTATGAAGAGTGGGCGGCCTGCGGATTTCCCGCAAGAAGGATTCTTAGATACATATATATAAATAAAAAGTGTTAATCAGGGTCTTTATGAAATGTGGAGGGTGGGATCAGAGCATTTCCCAATTCTCATTTGGAATACAACTGAAAAGTCAAGGAATTCAGCTAGAGGCTGGGGTCTGGGAATTCCCTCTTGATTGGGAAACAAACGAACTACGAAATAATTCTGCTGGAGGTTATCCTCAACGCATTCCCTACTTAGTTCCTGATTTACAGCAACTAACATATTGAGGAGGCATTCTGGGGGCCGTGATCACAACATTCCCTATTGAATTCCAAATGGAGAAACAGAAATTCATGAATTCTGCGGAATGCTGGGGCCAGAAGAGTCCCTATCTTATTCCGATTGAAGACATTCGCCTGGCAAAGGACCCAACCACATGCAGATGTGAACACCGCCGTTGTATGCACCGCATTCGGAGGAGCTCACTACAAGGCCACGAAACGTGTGAGGGGTGTGCCACAAATTGTCTGGTGGGCGCATGCGAAGCAGTCGCTGGGGCTGTTGGCGGAATTTCCTATGGGGCCACGAAGCACGTGAGAAGTGTGCCGCAATAGGTGCGGTGGGCGCATGCGAACGCAACCATTGGGGCCGTCGGTGGAACTCGCTAAGGTGCCGCGAAACGTGTGATGGGTGTGCCGAAATGGGCGCGGTGATCGCATGCGAACGCAACCGCTGGCCCCTTCGGTGGAGCTCCCTGTGGGGCCACGAAACGTGTGAGAGGTGTGCCGAAGTTGGTGTGCGTGACGCATGCGGGGGGTGGCGCTGGGGCCTTCGGTGTCGCTCCCTGTGGGGCCACGAAACGGTGAGCGGTGTGCCGAACTGGATCGGCGTGGCGCGTGCGGGCGGTAGCACTGGGGCCTTCGGTGGTGCTCCCTATGTGGCGACGAAGCGTGTGAGAAGTGTGCCGAACTGGGTGTGCGTGACGCATGCGGGCGGTGGCACTGATGCCTTCGGTGGAGCTCCCTGTGGGGCCACGAAACGTGTGAGGGGTGTGCCGAACTTGGCGTACGTGACGCATACGGTCGGTGGCACTGGGGCCTTCGGTGGAGCTCCTTATGGGGCCACGATGCGTGAACCGCAGGCCACGAAACGTTTGAAGAGTGTGCCGAAGTTGGTGTGCGTGACGCATGCGGGCGGTGGCGCTGGGACCTTCGGTGGAGCTCCCTGTGGGACCACGAGACGTGTGATCGGAGTTCCGACAGGGGAGTGCGTGACGCATGCGGGCGGTGGCACTGGGGCCTTCGGTGGGGCTCCCTACGGGGCCACGAAGCGTGTGAGGGGTGCGCCGAATTGGGTGTACGTGGCGCATGCGGGCGGTGGCGCTAGGGCCTTCGGTGGTACTCCCTGTGGGGCCACGAAGCGTGTGAGGGGTGTGGCAAAATGGGAGTGCACGACGCATGCGGGCGGTGGCACTGGGGCCTTCGGTGGAACTCGCTATTGGTCCACGGTCTGTGAAGGTTGTGCTGGAATGGGTGTGCGTGACGCATGCGGGCGGTGGCGCTGGGGCCTTCGGTCCAGCTCCCTGTGGGGCCACGAAACGTGTGAGGAGTGCGCCGAATTGGGTGTACGTGACGCATGCGGGCGGTGGCGCTAGGGCCTTCGGTGGAACTCCCTGTGGGGCCACGAAACGTGTGAGGGGTGTGCCGAACTGGGTGTGCGTGACGCATGCGGGCGGTGGCGCTGGGGACTTCGGTGGGACTCCCTATGGGGCTGCGAAGCGTGTGAGAAGTGTGCTGACATGAATGTGCGTGACGAGCTCCCCATGGGGCCACGAAGCGTGTGAAGGGTGTGCCGAACTTGGTGTGCGTGACGTATGCGGGCGGTGGCATTGGGGCTTTCGGTGGAGCTAGCTCCCTATGGGGCCACGAAGCGTGTGACGGTTGTGCCAAAGTGGGGGGGTGACGGGAAGAGGGAGGGAAGGGGGAGGAGGAAGAAAGGGAGGAGGGAAGGAGGGAAGGAGGGAACGCGGGGACCGTCTCTTCAAAACGAGGACCCAACACCACAGGATGGTTGGGAACTAAGGACGTCTGCTGGAGGCTGGGATCTGACCGTCTCCTATTGGATTCTTACTGAGATGCACATGTAATGTTCCGGAGCTCCGCTGGAGGCTGGGGCCAGAGCATTCCCTTTTGAATTCCGATTGGAAAAACAAGGTTCTTCGGGAATCCACTTGTCTCCGCAAAAAACCCCCCCAAGATTCCGCACTCAGGATTCATCAAGATTCCTCGGGGCTCCCGAGGGGTCCTCAAGGTTCCGCAGGGCTCCGCGGGACTATTCAGGATTCCAACGGGATCCTGAGGGACCCGCAGGATTCCGCGGGGTCACTTCAGGTCTCCTCAGGAACCCTCAAGAGTCATCAGGGCTCTTCAATACTCCTCGGGCTTCCTTTGGATTCCTCCGGGTTCCTCTGGATTCCTCGAGGTTCCAGGGGATTCCAGAAGAACGCTCAGGAACCCCGCGGAATCCATCTCATGCCAACGAAATACTCAAATATTCCATTCGGCGCCATAAGGATCCCAATGGAACTCCTCGAGCATGTCAATTGGCATCCTAAATAATTTCCCTCCTTGACCAAGTGACGACCGCAACTTGCCGTCTCTCGACTGAAATTCTTATAGCCCGCTCACACGGGTGCGAACAGTCTCTCGCCTGGCGCGTGACCAGCTGACGTCCAGGGCGCGTGGTCAGGTGAGACCTACCCTGCTACTACTCCTGCTCCTACTACTCCGACTGCTACAGTAATAACTAATGCTGATGCTAGTACTGGTCGTAGTCGTAGTCGTAGTAGTCGTAGTCGTAGTAGTCGTAGTAGTAGTAGTAGTAGTAGTAGTAGTAGTAGTAGTAGTAGTATTAGTAGTAGTAGTAGTAGTATTAGTATTAGTAGTAGTAGTAGTAGTAGTAGTAGTAGTAGTAGTAGTAGTAGTAGTAGTAGTAGTAGTAGTAGTGGTAGTAGTAGTAGTAGTAGTAGTAGTAAGTTAGTAGTAGTGGTCGTAGTGGTAGTAGCGTAGGTAGTGTAGTAGTAGTAGTAGTAGTAGTAGTAGTAGTAGTTAGTAGTAGTAGTAGTAGTAGTAGTAGTAGTAGTAGTAGTAGTAATACTAGTAGTAGTAGTAGAAGTAGAGGTAGAAGTAGTAAGTAAGTAGTAGTAGTAGTAGTAGTCGTAGTAGTAGTAGTATAGTAGTAGTGTAGTGGTAGTGTAGTGGTAGTGGTAGTGGTAGTGGTAGTGTAGTGGTAGTGGTGGTAGTAGTAGTAGTTAGTAGTAGTAGTCGTAGTAGTAGTAGTAGTAGTAGTAGTAGTGTAGTAGTAGTAGGAGTAGTAGTAGTAGTAGTAGTAGTAGTAGTAGTAGTAGTAGTCTAGTAGTAGTAGTAGTAGTAGTCGTAGTAGTAGTAGTATAGTAGTAGTAGTAGTAGTAGTAGTAGTAGTAGTAGTAGTTAGTAGTATAGTAGTAGTAGTAGTAGTAGTAGTAGTAGTAGTAGTAGTAGTAGTAGTTAGTAGTAGTAGTAGTAGTAGTAGAGTAGTAGTAGTAGTGGTAGGTAGTTAGTGTAGTAGTAGTTAGTAGTAGTAGTAGTAGTAGTAGTAGTAGTAGTAGTAGTAGTAGTTAGTAGTCGTAGTAGTAGTCGTAGTAGTAGTAGTGTAGTAGTAGTAGTAGTAGTAGTAGTAGTAGTAGAGTAGCAGTAGTAGTAGTAGTAGTAGTTAGTAAATAGTCGTAGTCGTAGTAGTAGTAGTAATAGTAGTAGTAGTAGTTGTAGTCGTCGTAGTAGTAGTAGTATTAGTCGTAATCGTAGTAGTAGTAGTAGTAGTAGTAGTAGTAGTAGTAGTAGTAGTGGTAGTCGTAGTAGTAGTAGTAGTAGTAGTAGTAGTAGTAGTAGTAGTAGTAGTAGTAGTAGAGTAGTAGTAGTAGTAGTAGTAGTAGTAGTAGTAGTAGTAGTAGTAGTAGTAGCCGTAGTAATAGTAGTGGTAGTGGTAGCAATGCTAGTAGTACTGGTAGTCGTAGTTGTAGTAGTAGTAGTAGTAGTAGTAGTAGTAGTAGTAGTAGTAGCAGTATTAGCAGTAGTCGTAGTAGCTGTAGATCGTAATAGTAGTAGTACTAGTAATACTAGTCGTAGTCGGAGGTGAGGGGGTGAGATCGAAGTGGAACGGAGAGCCCCCCTACCGGGAAATCAATTTCGGTTTCGTGTTCGTGCGTGCCGTGCGTGCGGGCGAGGCGAAGCTGCGTGGGCGGGCGAGAAGAAAGTCTCCTGTGGCTGAGGCGCGGCCGGACCAAATGATTCTCCACCGGGCGGCCGGTGGCGCGCGCTGTCCCGCCGGTGTCCCGCCGGTGTCTTCTGTGGCTGAGGCGCGGCCGGACCAAATGATTCTCCACCGGGCGGCCGGTGGCGCGCGGTGTCCCGCCGGTGTCCCGCCGGTGTCCCGTCGGTGTCCCGTCGGTGTCCCGATCATGATGTTGATGATGATGATGATGATGATGATGATGATGTTGATAATGGCGATGATGATGATGTTGGTGTTGTTGATGATGATGATGACGTCGATTGTGAGATCGATTGTGATATCGATGGTGAGACCGAATGTGAGATCGATTGTGAGATCGATGGTGAGATCGATTGTGAAATCGATAGTGAGATCGATGGTGAGACCGAATGTGAGACCGAATGTGAGATCGACTGTGAGATCGATTGTGAGATCGTTAGTGAGATCGACAGTGAGACCGAATGTGGAACCAAGAGATCGATTGTGAGATCGATTGTGAGATCGATAGTGGAATCGATAGCGAGATCAATAGTGAGATCGATAGTGATACCGAATGTGAGACCGAATGTGAGATCGACTGTGAGATCGATTGTGAGATCGATAGTGAGATCGACGGTGAGACCGAATGTGAGACCTAATGTGAGATCGATTGTGAGATCGATTGTGAGATCGACTGTGAGATCGATTGTGAGACCGATAATGTGATCGATTGTGAGATCGATAGTGAGATCGATAGTGAGACCGAATGTGAGACCGAATGTGAGAGCGACTGTGAGATCGATTGTAAGATCGATAATGAGATCGACAGTGAGACCGGATGTGAAACCGAATGTGAGATCAATTGAGAGATCCATTGTGAGATCGAATGTGAGATCGATAGTGAGATCGATAGCGACATCGATAGCGATATCGATAATGAGATCGAATGTGAGATCGATAGCGACGTTGGTTCGCCCTCCCCCCTCACCTCCTTATCACCCGCAGGGTGGTCGTATAGGTAGTAGTAGTCGTAGTAGTAGTAGTAGTAGTAGTAGTAGTAGTAGTAGTAGTAGTAGTAGTAGTAGTAGTAGCAGTAGCAGTAGTAGTAGTAGTAGTCGTCGTCGTCGTAGTAGTAGTGGTAGTGGTAGTAGTCGTAGTAGTAGGTAGTAGTAGTAGTAGTCGTCGTCGTCGTCGTCGTCGTCGTCGTCGTCGTCGTCGTCGTCGTCGTCGTAGTCGTAGTAGTAGTAGTAGTAGTAGTCGTAGTAGTAGTAGTAGTCAGTAGCAGCAGCAGCAGCAGCTAGCAGCAGCAGCAGTAGTAGTAGCAGTAGTAGTAGTAGTAGAGTAGTAGTAGTAGTAGTAGTAGTAGTAGTTAGTAGTTAGTAGTAGTAGTAGTAGTAGTAGTAGTAGTATAGTTAGTAGTAGTAGTAGTCGTAGTCGTAGTCGTAATAGAAATAGTAATAGTAGTAGCAGTAGCAGTCGTAATAATAGTAGTAGTAGTAGTAGTAGTAGTAGTAGGTAGTAGTAGTAGTAGTAGTAGTAGTAGTAGTAGTGGTACTACTACTACTACTACTACTACTACTACTACTACTACTACTACTACGACTACTACTACTACTACTACTACTACTACTACTACTACTACTACTACTACTACTAGTAATAGGGTCAAACTTCACCTTCGTGTCTACTAAGAATGAATGGGTAACGGGTAAGGGTAAGGGTAAGGGTTCGGGTTGTACACAGTCATATACAACAAAATAGAATAACATATACTAATCGGATTTTAATCGTACACGAAGCAGAAGTTCGGAAACCCACAATTTCGCCATTCGCTGATAGGAAACAATACAGGGGCTAAAGACCTAATAGTACACGAAGATGAGGTTCGGAAACCCACTAATTCTAATAGTGCGCGAAGAAGGGGTTCGGAAACCAACAATTTCGCCGTTCGCTCGTAAGAAAACAATACAGGGGCTATAGAGCCAATAGTACACGAAGGTGAGGATCGCAAACCCATTGTGGAAGACGACAAAACAGCGTTCCTCTTTTCCTGCTCGCTTTCCTCTTCCTCATCCTCTTCTTCCCCCTCCTCCTCCTCCTCCCCCTCCTCTTCCTCCTCCTCCTCCTCCTCCTCTTCCTCCTCTTCCTCCTAACCATCACGAACCAGAAACGAATAAAACCAGAATGCGCTCCCGAATAAAACCAGAACGACGTCCTTATGAAAGCCCACTCTCAAGTGGACCAGAGGGCCACGATCCTTGTGAGGGGTGTTCCCGCATTGGGCGTCGGTGGGCCGTCGGCAGCGCTCCACAGTGGGCCAGGGCCACGATCCATGTGAGAGGTGTGCTGAACTTCAGCGTCGGGCGGCGATCCACATGTGGCGAGGTCTACGATCCGTGTGAGGGGTGCGCCGATATTGCTCATCGGTGGGCCGTCGGCAGCGCTCCCTGGTGGGCCAGGACACGATCCTCGTGAGCGGCGTGCCGGAATTGGACGTCGGTGGGCCTTCGGCAGCGTTCTCAATTGGACCAAGGCCACGATCCTAGTGAACTGCGCGCCGGAATCGCGCGTC
>CAUYUJ010015294.1:375000-412500 GCA_963575745.1 Prorocentrum cordatum
GCATGTCCTCCTACAGGCGGATTTTGAGCGACCAATGTAATCAACAAATACTCAACAAGCTCCTCCGCCCCACCCCTTCCCATCCCACCGTCGCCGCAGCCGCCGCCCCCCTCGTCCACATCGCCGCCGCTGCCGTCGGCGTCGCCGCTGACGCCCGCCGGTGTCGCCGCGGCCTGAAAGCATCGGCGGCGAAACTGCGGCGGTTCCCGGCGGCGGCGGCCGCCGGGATGGCGGACCCCGCCAAGGTGCGGCCGACCTGGGCGTGTGGCCACGGCCCACGCGAGAGGCGGCGAGGACGACGACGACGGATGTGCCCGAGTCACGTCTGGCCCTGGCCGTGGCGTGGCGGGGACCTCCCTGAAGACAACGCATGGACAACACTGCCCCACCCCGTGCCAGGTGACTTTCCAGCGGTGATTCGGAGAGGACAAGGAACGTCAGGCCAGGAGCCCTGCTGGACGACGAGGAGCGGGAGCAGGACTGGAAGTAGGAGGGGAGTCAAGTTGGCCAGGTCAAGCGAATCAGAAGGCCCCGTCCATCCCCACCCACCCTCTCACATATTATCCAAGCGATGGGCCGAACACTATGCGGTCGTGAGTGCCGCGTTGTGGGTAACGCTTTCGGTGGAGCTCCTTATGGGGCCACGAAGCGCTTGAGGAGTGTTCCGTTATGGGCGGGGGAGACGCATGTGACAGCGGCCACTGGGGTCTTCGGTGGAGCTCCCTATGGGGCCACGAAGAGAGCTGTATTGGGTGGGGCAGACGCATGCGAGCATTGCCACTGGGGCCTTCGGTGGGCCCCCCTGTGGGTCCACGAACCGCTGTGCTGGGCGGGGGGTCGCATGCAAACTTTGCCACTGGGGCCTTCGGTGGAGCTTCTTCTGGGTCCGTCGGGGGGACGCATGCGAACTTTGCCACTGGGGCCTTCGGTGGAGCTCCCTGTGGGGCCACGACGCGCTGTACTGGGTGGGGGGACGCATGCGAACTTTGCCACTGTTTCGGTGGGGCTTCCTGTCCTACGGGGCCACGAAGCGCTGTGCTGGGCGGGGGGGGGCGCATGCGAACTTTGCCGCGGAAGTCTTCGGGTAGCTTCCTCTGGGGCCACGAGAGACTGTACTGTGTGTGTGGGGGGGACGCATGCGAGCTTTGCCACTGGGGCCTTCGGGTGCGCTCCCTATGGGGCCACAAAGCGTGTGCGGGGTGCACCGAGCTGGTAATTAGAATGATGCGGGGAACAGAAAGTAAATAGGGGGAGGAGGGGGAGGGGGAAGAGGAAGGAATTAGGAACGCGGGATGCTGTCCCTTCAGAACAAGGACCCAGCACCAGAAGATGGTTAGGGAGTAAACAACTACCCAAACGACAAGCCCAACCGTATGCAGTCGTGAATGCCGCGTTGTGGGTACCGCTTTCGGTAGATATCCTTGTGAACCCTCGAAGCGCGTGAGGGGTGTGCCGTAGTGAGTTGGAGGGACGCATGCGGCCTTCGGTGGAGCTCCTTGTGGGGCCACGAAGCGCTGTACAGGGTTGGGGAAACGCATGCCGCCGCGGCCACTCGGGCCTTCGGTGGAGCTCCCTATGGGGCCACGAAGCGCTGCACTGGGGGGAGGGGGAGACACATGCGGCCGCGGTCACTGGGGACTTAGGTGGCTTTCTCTATGGGGTCGCGAAGCGATATGCTGGGTGGGGGAACCGCATGCCAACATCGCCGGTGAGGTGTTCGGGTGAGGTGTTCGGTGGCGCTTCCCATGGGTCACGAAGCGCTGCTCTGGGTGGGGAAGACGCATGCAAACTTTGCCGCTGGGGCGTTCGGTGGAGCTCCCTATGGGGCCACGGATTGGGGGGGGCGCGTGCGATCTTTGCCACTGAGGCCTTCGGTGGAGGACCGTACGGGGCCATGAAGCGCTGTACTCGGTGGGGGAGACGCCGGGGATCGTCGCCTCTCCCTATGGGGTCACGAGTCGGTGTTCTGGGTGGGGGAGACGCGTGGGCACGTCGCCTCGAGGGCCTTCGGTTTGGGCCTCCTACGGGGCCACGAAGCGTTGTGCTGGGTTGGGGGGACGCATGCGAACGTCGCCTCTGGGGGTGTTCTGTGGAGCTGCCTATGGGGTCACGGAGCGCTGTGATGTGGGGGGGGGGCACGAAACGCAGTGCTGGGTGGGGTGGGGGGACGCATTCGAACGTCGCCTGATGGTTGACATGCGGAGGGCACGGGCAGGGACGAGAAGAGGGAGCAGGAGGAACAAGAAAAGGAACGAGGAAGAGGAGGAGGAGGCGCAGGAGCAGAAGGAGGAACATGGAGAGCGGCGCGGGACGCTGGCAGTGGGAGGCGGGGGGTCGGAGAGAGGGCATGATGACGAGGGGAAGGATGAAGAGGTAGGAGGAGGAAGAGGCGGAGGTAGCAGCGGGGGGGTGGGAGGAGAAACAGGTTGGAGGATGGGGAGGGGGAGGTGAAGCAAGACAGGGCCAGCTGGGAGGTCCATCCTAACAGCTGCTGGACCTTCCAAGGAAACCCTCAGCGAAGCGCGGCAGGTTCGAACACCTCCCCGCCTCCTCAACCTCTGCTACGAAGATTTCCTTGACATATCGAAGGGCTCGTTCGCACCTTCGCCCCGGGCTTCGTATCTGGCTCGCGCCTTAGCGCCGCGCACATCCGTCTTCAATATCTCCAGCAGCTGTACCGGTGGAGGGCGGGCCGATTTGCCAGTGTGGCTCTCGCCCTGGCGTCCCGCAGCCGGGATCGCGATCGGCCTGGGCGGTCGGCGTGGCCGCCGTTGCCGGGCCGCGGACACCGTCGACAGCGCCGTCGTTGCCGCCAGCACCGTCGTCGTCGTCGCCGCCGCCGACACCGCCGCCGACACCGTCGTCGTCGTCGTCGTCGTCGACGACGACGCCGGCGTCGTCGACGGCGTCCGCGCGCCGGGGCCCCCGCCGCCCGCGCGCACGGAGCAACGGCTCCCGCGAGGGCGGCCGCGGGCATGGCGCGGGCAAGCGCCGGCGCGCGCGCTCGCGGCGAGGGGCTCCACGCGGGCCGCTCGCCCCTGCGGCGAGGGCGAGGAGGTGGTGGAGGTGTTGTGCTTCACTCCTCCCTCCATCCCTCCCTCCCTCCCTCCCTCCTCTCCCTTCTCCTTTCTCATTTCTCCTCTCTCTCTTCTCTCTCCTCCTCCTCCTCCTCTTCTTCCTCCTTCTCCTCTTCTTCCTCCTCGGCAATTCCACAATACGAGCATTACTCTCCCCTCTCCCCCGAAGATGTCCCGAGAGAGTGGCCGCTCCCCTCTCCGCGTACGCATCTGTTGTACACATGCTGTGCGCGAGTTCGCGTTTCTTTCGTGATTTCTCAATCCGATCCCTCCATGTCCTGTTTTCCTTTCTTACGCAAGATTTGCGCGAAGTCGCTCTTCACCTGGTTGTTGACCATCCGATTGTTCACAGACCTTCACACATGGTACCCTTGCCGCAGCGTAGGCCTAATTTTCGCATCGGCGCTGTGCTCCCGTTGTTGAGGATGGCGCTGCCGCCCAAGCGCGGGCAATTTTTCTGGATCCCACAGGTCTCGCAGGCACCACAAGTCCCACAGGTCCCACAGGACCCACTAGTGTCGTGGGTCGCCCCACAGGTCCCACAGGTCCAGTCCGACGGACTCCACACGTCCCACAAGTCCCACATGTGTCGCAGGTCTCGCATGCCCCACAGGTTCAACAGGTCCGACAGATCCCAGAGGTGTCGCATGTCCCACAAGTCCCACATCAATTCCTCAAGTCCCATAAGTCCAGCAGGTCCCGTCGGTGCCACCACGGGTTCCACAGGTCTCGCAGGTCTCAGAGTTCCCTCAGTTCCCACAGGTCCCACATGGGTTGTAGGTCTCACATGCTTCACAGGCCACAGTGGACCCCAAGTCCCACAGGTCCCACACGTGTCCCTTTTCCGATTGTGCACAGCACGAGGGGGTCTGTTGTGGAGTTCCAGGTCGGCTATGGCACGCGTTCGTGGAAAGACAAACACATCAGCGCAATGGAAAAGGGATGGGGTGGAGGGATAAGATGCCAGATATGGCGCGAACGTACCCAGTCTGTCCCTCCCTCTCTCCTTCCCTCCCTCCCTCCCTCCCTCCCTCCTCATACTCCTCCTTGGACGTCTCTTGGGCCGTCTCTTAGGCTGTCTTGGGGGCCTCTTGGGCCGTCTGAAACTCTTGGGGATCTCTTAGGCTGTCTTGGGTGCCTCCTGGGCTGTCTTGAGGCCTCCTAGAGGTACTGGGGAGGGTATCAAGGGGGCCGATGGTCTTGAGGTGGGCGGGGCCCCTTTGGTGGGTGCCCCCGCTGCCACCGCCACGCTTGCCAAAACTGCCATGGGCACCGATTGTTTTGCAGAAGTCCCGGAGCGCTCTTGGCGAGGCGCAACTGCCGAAAAGCGCACTGAGGCGAGAGAATCTTCAATCACCAACGAAATCCTCGGAAAACCCGCCCAATTTCTCAAAATGGATCCCTGGACCCCTCCTGGGGTCCACGCGCAGGAGTGCTTCGAGCTGCGTCATGCCTGCGCTGGCGGGCGAGGGCGCGGTTGGCAGCGATGCGAGAGAGCTGCTCGTCGCTGAGGAGGGGGGGCGAAGGAGTCGGAGGAGGCGGCGGCGGTAGCAACAGCAGCCGAGGGGAGAGAGAAGGGGAGTGCCCCAAAAGGGCTTCGGCGGCGGCTTCGTCCTCTTCCAAACCCGAGGGGAAAAAGGGGAGAAAAGGGCAACTCACGAGCAGGAGTCGGGGCAGGAGTCGGATCACAAGTAGGGTCGTCTTGATTCTGCGTCGAAGCTTCGGGAATGGTGCCATCGTCGTCGCCTTGAGATTCGGAAGTTGGGTAGAAACGATGTTTCTCGGGATCAGCTCTGGATGTTCAACCAGTGGGTTTAGCGAAATCGGGGGCAGGAGCGGAATCGTCGTCAACCTCGGGCACATAGAAACGCCAGAGACCCTCCGTGAGCGATGCATCGTCCGATGGAATGTAGTCGGCATCGCACTGCTCGGCATAGGTTCTGTCGATGGCAGCGGCGATGGCGGCAACAAGGCGAGCGCGCATCTGGGCTGGGGAAACCTTCTTGGCACGTGTACGGAACACCGTCTTACCCATGTGCCGTGTTTTGCCCCTCAACACCAGGTGGGATCCTTCAGGGTGGTGGCGCCAGCCGCGCTTGAAAGTGTCTTGGAGACTCTGAGTTAGACGCTGCATTCGGAGCCCCAGGAGCCTTGTAGGGGGCTTCCCAATGGTGGCGGGATCCGCCGTATCGTCGTGATGCACGCATTGGTCGAAGTCCGCCGTGACCACGGAAGGGGGACTGCATGTGGGCCTCCAGGGGGCTCCCGCTGGAAGCGATTGGGCGCCCGTGGTCTCCAAGACGCTGGGAGCGGATGCTCCATCCACCCTGAGGTCCCCACCACCGCATGCCATTTCAGGAGATGCACCAGATTTTGTGGCAGGGCCCCTCCACCGTGTAACTGAAGCGCCTGTCTCTCTGTGGTCCAAGGTGCTCCCCCAAAACCAGCCGTGGCTCCTGAGCGGGGGGGGGGCCTGTCCAACCACCGAGCTGCACTCCAGGTTTCGCAGGGCCCCCCCTGTTTTCCAAACCCTTCTGGCCAGAATGTGGTCGCCCAACTTTGTCAAGGCCCCCAAGATCGTCATCATCACTATGTCCACGCATAACATCGCATTGTGATGCTGGGGGCGTACGTGATCTTTGGCAATCCAGCGCTGTGCATCTCCGGTCCGCCTGCGGCCCGAAAAATGTTTAAGCGCGAAGATCTCCGTGAAGTAAGATCCTGCGTAGAACGTGCTCAGCTGCAAAGAGACGGTAGTCCTGCGTGCGGTATCTGTAGTGCCTGCCTGCATACTGTGGACCTTCTGGTGGGAGTTGAGCTGGGGGGGTCCTCGAAGAGGGCTTTGTGGGAGGCCAAGGTCTCTGGTGTGATCTCGTAGGCGTTCTCCTGGAGAAGGTGCCGGGCTTCCGTTTCCGCAAAGAGAGCAGTCGCCAACTTTGCCGAGGGGAACAGTCCGTCCTCGGGGTAACTGACGCCGGCAGGAGGTGCTGCCCTCCCCCGGCCAAGTCCCGCCTTCACTTGGGCACGGTGCGAGGCCGAGTCCTCTGCGCAAAGTGCCTCCGCGCGTTCGGGAGGGGCCGTGGCGCCGTGCATCGTGTAGGCAAGCTGGCAAAGCGGAGCATCAAACGCCACGTGGTCGCGTAGGAGACTGCGAACAGAGCAGGACATGGAGCATGCCGTGCATGTGCTGCCCTCCCCCATAAACCTGTTGACGATATGCTCCTGGCTATAGTGTGCTTGTGCTATGTGTTGCCGTATCCCCTCAGCAGTGTCCCCCAAGTAGTCACGCCGCATGCATCGTAGGTAGGAATTGGGCTCCTTGGGGGGATGGGGAGGATGATCGGCACTGGAACTCCTGCCGGCCGTGCAAGCGCAGAGAATGCTTGCTGAACGTGGACGGCAACAACTGCGTGCAATCGCGCGCGCATGTCACTGGGGCGCTTCATTCAGCGCCTGCTTCAATGCCGGGAGGGATTGCAAAATGCGTGTCTCCCAACTGGCAAAGTCGTCTGCCGGATCCTCCATGCGTCGGTAGCGGTGGTGAACCTGTCGGGGCCATTGTTGGTCCTCAATCACCCTGTGCATCCATGAATTGTTATGTGTGCGAGCCGTGCGATACACGTTTGCAACCAGGCTGCGTAGCGCAAGCGTGCCGACATGAAGTAGACGACCGAGCAACTGAAAACGATGGACACGCAAGACAGTACGTATATCGTCCCGTTCAACACGGGCGAGTCTGTAGCTGTCTGGGTCGGTGTGGTCGTTCTGGTATGGCGTGCGTAGTATTTGCCGATCCTGGTTGACCATGCAGAGTCGATTAAGAATCTGGAGAAAAGTCGTGCTTCTGTGAAGTAGAGTGCTGCTGCTCGGGGAATGTGCTCGGCGGAGGCGAAGATGCGTCGTCGGAAAAGCTGACCGGAAGAGCGAATCGACATTTCGCGATGAGCGAGTTCGGGCTCTATGGAGCCAACCTAATCTAGCTGGGTACCGAAATGGGGATACGGCCGAACCGCTGTTAGAGTAAACTCTCCCAACATGTCCGATCGCATGTCGCATTGGCCCTGGCGGTCGCGCCGCAACTCACGTTTGGCAACTCTGGCCCCAGGGCCACGTAGCTGAAACAAGACCTCTGTTTTGCCCGCTGCAAAGTTGAAGCGCAGGCCTCGGCGCACAGAGCTGGTGGCCACCACCTCGGCAACCAAAGGCTCAGCTGGCAGGACAGCTGAGGTGGGTCCTATGACCACGATGGCACCGTCGTCAAACAAATCGCACGTCGAGGCCGCCGCGCACCGTGTCGGGCGCCTGATGCATTGTGTCGGCCATGGTGCTGTGTAGTGCGATCGGTGTCCTGAGATCAAGCTAGATCTTGCGCAAACCCTGCTGTGCCTCTTGTATGCGTGCTGCCATGACATACTTGAAGATCACATCCCCCGATTGTTGTCCTGGCGCCGCCCCTTCAGGTTTGCGTGCTACAGCAGGTGCCCCAGGGTGCCAGAACCAGCTGCCTGTGTAACTGGGGGCTTTACGGGCCCTGAGATGTCTAGAAACGACTGCTTGCTGCAAGAGGGAATGGCAAGCGTGGCGACGTGGGTCTCCAGGTCCTCGATGGCCTCTGGGGGGGGGCCCTGCTGTTTCGAGGAACAATTTGTCGAACGTGCCCACTTGCATCGCGAGTTCCCTCGCCGCCAGGTAAAACGCCGAAGCTGCGTCCAGCGCGAAGAACCGGGCGGAAAGCTTGAGCGCGGAGGCAAGCTCCTGAAAAGAATGTAAGGCGAGGGCCGCATGGTCGACTCCTCGCCCTGCTATCCCGCCGTGCTGCGAATCGCCTGCAAAGTCTGGCAGCGCCGCTACATGTTGCACCACTTAAGTATTATGTCAGCATCCCTCCCCCCAACTTGGCCACACAACTTCTGTCGACCGAAAGGTGACGGACATTCCTTGGCTTCAAACCTACAAGAAGCAATTGAAATTACATGATTTGGGCCCCTTTGGCCACTTGGGGGTCCAAGAAGAGGGCGTCAAGAGGGCTCAAAATGGCGTCAACAAGGGCCAAGACAGCCCAATGTGGCCCCAGGAGAGCCCAAAGCGCGCCCCAGACGGCCCAAGAGGACCCCCAAGAGCGCCTCCAGAAACCCTAATCATTGATCTTTTTAGGGTTTTTGCAAGATGATCGCATTCTGTTTGTTCGACCCTCGCAGGCCCATGACGGCCCAAGCAGCCTCCAAAATGGTCCCAAGACGGCCCCAAGATGTTCCCAAAAGACCCCCAAGACGACCCAAGAGGACCCCAAGAGAGCCCCAAGGCGGTCCGGAGAGGCCCCCGAGACGGCCTTCGAAGGGGCCAGACGACACAAAAACGCCCCAAGACGGCCTAACAGGCCCCCAAACGGCCCCGAAGAGGCACCCAGGGGCTCCCAAAAAGCCTCTGAGAGGCCTCCAGGAAGCCACCACACGGCACCAACAGCTGCTATGCTCATCGGAATTTGAGCTTTGAGTTGCCTCGCGCTGACGCGCGCTCTCAATGCCCTCGTGGACTTTCGCACGCTCGTCCCCGCGCCGAATCGGGGGGGGCGCAGCAGCCCCCCGTGGCGCTGGCAGCGCCCCGGGGCGGGCAGGGCAAGCCACCCGATGCTCAAGCGCAACGTGCTCCAGACGTGTACCCCGCGAGGCGGAGAGGAGGCCACGTCCGGTTGGCGACGAGCTCAGCGGCAGCGTTTCCCGCGAAAGCTAACATGCACTAGATATATACTGTGCCAGATGCTATTTACCGTCGCAGGTCACATTATTATGTTATGACCCTATCGTATAATGTAGCCCCCCTAATTCCGCAGCCGTTTGCGACACGCTCCTTTTTTGACTCTCGCCAATACATTATACACGTGCCTCTGCGGCTCGCGCGCTCCAGAAAGGATTCTCTTCGGCGCAGAGCCCTCGTGTCTTGAAGGCGCCAAGACGTCTTGGCATACAACTTGAGCCCGTCGCACTCGCTCAAGCCTTCTGCGGCAAATTCATGGGGCGCATCCAAAATTTCGAAGCCCTGAGAGCGCGCGCTCTGCCGGGAGATGTTCCACAGAGTGTTTCCCTCCCACTGCGTGCCTTCCTTTCTTTTCGAAGCGGATGCCCAGGCGGGGTCGACGGGCGGCAAGGGCAACACCCAGTGGGAAGCGAGGTTCGACCCCTCAATAGCCTGGCCGCCTGTGACCTTTGACGACATCCGCCCACTGAAAAACAAGAAAGGGAAGTCAATGCAAAGAGGTTCGTAGCCCATATCGTGATACAACTTGGCAAATATAGGCTTCTTGTTGCGCGAAGTGTCTAACGCTGGCAAGTCAAACTCACGACAAAACAACACGTAATATGTCAGCATGAGCTTCACGAGGCCGCGGCCTCGATGCTCGGAACCGATGTGAAATCCGTGTAGTGTCCCTGAGGCGGCTTCAAAATATAGAAAGCCACACTCTTTGCCTTTTGGCTTGCCCTCCGTCAAGTTATTCGAATAAAAATGGAGCAGGATGAAGCGCTCCTTGTGGGCAAGCATGCGCTTTCGGTGCACGAAGACCTGCACTGTTTCAGAAGGCAATTCTTCTCGTGAAATGCTCAACGCACCAAACAGAAACTGCTTACCCAACTGCTGCAACTCCTCTTTGCCAGGACGCTGCTCATGCTGCCGCTGCGGCCGTCCTGCAGCAGATGGCGCCCTGGACTCTCGCCGTGCGTCCTGGATCCATGCCCTCAGCGAAGACGCAACAGCTACCGG
Organism: Prorocentrum cordatum; assembly: GCA_963575745.1. Classification (NCBI taxonomy): domain Eukaryota; class Dinophyceae; order Prorocentrales; family Prorocentraceae; genus Prorocentrum; species Prorocentrum cordatum. Next base: position 384,834 of record CAUYUJ010015294.1, read on the forward strand.
ACACGGATCGGGGAACGGCGGTTCCTTGCGCGCGAGCCTCAGACTGCCGACTTCGGTGCGGAGGTCGAGGCCATCGGACGGTCCGTCGCCAGACGACGCTGCGGCCGCCGAGTCGCTCTCGCGACAGGAGCCCGCCGAGAGGCGGCGGCGCCTCGAGCGCAGCAACCCCAAGAGAGGGGCCAGGAACCACTGGGCCAGGCCGCCCTGCGCGGTGGCGCTGCCGGCGCGCGCCTCCAACTGCTCCGATCTCCGATGGCTGGAGGCACTGGACAAGAGCCTGTGGAGGGCTGGGAGCCAGTGGCACAAGGGGTGCTCGGCTGGCGGCACCGCCGCTGCAGAGGCTTCCCGGAGCAGGAGCAGACTCGCAGCGCACACGAACACGCCCCCACAGGTCAAGAGGGCAGGTGCAGCACGAAGTCCGACCAGGTCAAGGAGACCCCGGGGAGAGCCATGCGAGCGAACAACCAGCAGCACCCCCATCGGGCCAACTGGAAGAAGTAACTCAGTACCGCGCCGCATGCCACATGTGAACGACTCAGGGCGGCGGTTGCGAACCTGCCTCGAGTCAAAACAGCTGCAGACGCTTGCAGTTCTGCACACGACGAAACAAGGGCGGGCCCAGGGAACTGTACGCATACAAGGACAAGTAAACCGAAGGAGCCATCCCTCCAGGGCCAACCATCCCAAATACCTATACGACCACCCTTCGGGTGATAAGGAGGCTGTTTTTTTTTTGGGGGGGGGGGAGCAACTGATGACATCTGCGATGGGTACCGTCGGGAAACTGGGAACAAATAAGTGCTGCCATCGGGATCCCAGCAAGATACCATCGGGACACCATCGGAACACCATGGTGGTCCATCCGTCCACTATTTCTCGATCGATCTCACTATTGGCCTCACTACAAGTCTCGCTATCGATCTGGCTACCAATCTCACTATCAATATCCCCACCTGTTTATCGACCTCACTCCCAATCTCACTATCGATATCACTATCTGTTCTGCTATCGATCTGATTATGTTTCTGTTCACTATGTTTTGTCGATCTCACTATCGGTTTCAAACTCGATTTAACGGTCTCACGATCAACCGCACTCTCTAGCTATCGGTCCCAATATCTGTTTATTGATATCGCGATTGATCTAACCACCAGTCACTCTAACACTCTGTTAGTCTCACGATCACTTGGTCTCACTATCCATCTCACAATCGATCATCGATCCCACTAGTTATCTATCGATCTCGCTATCGATCGATCTCACCTCAATCGATCTCACAATATACTGATCTATCGATGTCGGAACAACCATCGGGGCACCATCTGGACACCGTCGGGGCACCATCTTGACACCATGTGGACACACCATGTGGACACACCATGTGGACACCATGTGGATACCATGTGGATACCATGTGGACACCATGTGGACACCATGGTGTCCTCATGGTGTGGCCAGTCTTAGACAGCGTTTTTGGCCAGTCTTGGCCAGCTTTTTGGCCGCCCGAGCGGTTTTCCCCAGGATCCTGATTCAGAGGGCCCTCCTTGATAGTCCCTTGGGGTCTCGAAGCAGTAGCAACATCTACTCCGAGGTCACGCGCAAACAAGTCTACTTTGAACTGCCAACCCAATTTGTGGATATTCTTCTTTCCGCTCGAACTGATGGTGAGCTGACCAGACCTACTGGCTCCTTGAAGATCCGAAATGTCTTGTCTTTCATACCGGCGGTGAGAGTGATCGCGACTGCCGTGGCCTGGTCCAAGGCTCCTGATGCCGTTCCAATGTTCAGCTGAGCAAGATGATCCCTTCCAGCTACCGATGGTATTCTGCGGAGGAGGGTGGCTACGATGTACCTCCCCTTTCCCGTTCCCCCATTCCCCATTACCCGTCTAGCCCCTCATGGGCGAGGATGACAAGGAGGAGTTGGAGATGGACTGAGCAAGGGGAAACCATAAGGGAGAAGGAGGAGCAGGGAGAGAGGAGCGTGAGGAAGAGAAACGAGGAGGGTGGAGGTGGGGAGGAGAGTGGGGGAAGGAGGAGGCTGAAATATGAAACAAAAGGACGACACGAGGACGTGACCCCCCCCAAACATCCGACGACGTGACTTGTTCAAGACTCTTTCCCGGGAATGCTCTATCTTCTCGGACCCCTCTTTGATGGCCCGTGGGCGCGCCAAGCAATTCCGGGATTCAACAGACCATGACGTCGGAGGTCTCAGGAGAGCCCATAATCGAATCGATACGTCGGATCGGCGATCGAAATGAATCGGATCGGCGGAAATCGGCAGCCGAGTCGGGAAAAGTCGAATCGGTGGACATCGGCAGGCCAGAATGCCTCCGTGAGGAGATCGGAGCCCACGTCGGAATCCCAAGGCGAATCGCATCGGAAGCGGAGGCCATCGAATCGAACTCGAGCCGAAGCGAATCGAAGGAATCGAAACGAGCCCCGAGGTCCAGGATCCCCCTGCCGGGCGAGTCGCAGGAGCGCGGCAGGCGGCTGTGCGCGCCGTGCGGCTCGAGCGGGAGGCGGCGAGCGACTCGAGCGACTCGAGCGCCGAGCGCAGCGCGCCCGTCGCCCTCTCTGCAGGCGCCGCGCGCTGGCAGGCCGAGCCCACCAGGACGAGAGGTCACGATCGTTCCCGCCCTTTGAAGGGACCCTGGGACACACAAATAAAAACACACAAATAAACAGATTCCCCGTATTTTCCTATATTTTCTGGGTTTTTTCCTCTCCTGACCCTTGTCCTCCCCTGCCCACACCCGCCGGGGTGGAGCCACGCTCGTGGGCATGGCGCGGGGGCTCCTCGGCCACCTGCAGATCTGGTTCTCGCGCTGTCAGTGCTCTGCTCTCCTAGGGCTCTGCAGCGTCGTCCGCACCTTGCTTCTGTATGTCCGAGCTCCGTAGCTGCCTGCACGCCCTCCAGTGCTCAGCTGCGTTCTTGCTCTTATGGACGCTGCGCAGGCCTGACGAAGCTTGAGAGGTCCCCTTCCAGTGTGTGCTCGTCCTCGTGTGCCTCTTCCCTTTCTCCCCATGTCGCCTCGGGATCTCTGGGAGGGTCGGGAGGTTCTGGCCGGGGGCGGCGGAGGGGGGGGGGGCAGGTCAACCCTTCAAAATGAGTAGGGCGCCCTCCCTGCTTCAACACCGACCCCAAGACATATCCCGAAACGCTTCTTGGAGAGAATTTCGAAGTGCATCCAGCCTCTGTGGCGAGAACACCCCAGGAGGCCAAACATGCACCAAACACGTTGACTATCATCCAACCTCGAACATCCTCATCCTCCTCGTCTTTCTTGTCGGCTTCTGAGCAGGCCTGTCAAAGGCAGGGGGGCTTCCAAGGCGGCGTGCCTTCTCATAGGCCGCCCCCCTCGTGTTGCCCTTTCGTGTACGTGGCAAAACTGCCCTCTCCTCTGCGCTAAAGTCGGAACGTCTCCCCCTTCGTTCTAAGCCCCCTGGGATGAGGCCCGTGGGACCACTCCAGGACATCATCGAACTCCCCTCTCATGTGCTTCCTTCTGATGTGCTCTCCGAGCCCCGTCCGACGTCCAAGCAGAACGCGTCACGAAGGATCTATTCAGGCGAGCCGCTTGGTTTTGAGAGGTGTCGAGCTCCTGCAAGCTTCCACGCGCTGGTGTGCTCAGGGCTTACTGCATGCACTGCGCGTGGCACCGATCATCCCTCCTCCCCCCGCACGCGCTTCTTTTTCGCAAGATGATCCAAAATGCTCCTCAATGATCCCCGCCGGGAAAAATCCACATGTCCGAGCCATGCCAAGCCTCCTTATCCTCTTCTCTGCCTCCTCTCTCCTCCCCTCCATACCCCTGCTCGTCGTCGCTCTCCTCCCAACGACCTCACCAGGGGCGCGTCCTGACTGGAATTTCGAGGCGGATCAGCCGCGGTGGCGAGAACGCCCCAGGATGCCGAACGCGGCTCGGAACCGTACACGCCGCCTGATACTCGAAACTTCGAACATCAATCTACTCTTGACCCCCGAGACGGGAACTTGGGACGAGCTTGAAACATGGAAATCGGCAACATACGACCACAACTCACCCCCTAGATATTCCTCCTCCTCCTCCTCCTTCTCCACTCATCTGATACTTCACCCGTCTTTATCCTCCCCTTATCCTCTATTCCTATTTCTCGTGCCAGTTTCAGCTCCTCATCCTCTCTCTCTCAATCTCTCTCTCTCTCTCTCTTTCTCTCTCTCCTCTCTCTCTTCTCGCGATGAGGATGTGGATGTCCGATGGCCCCGGTGCAAGCAGAAAGCCTTGCACCTGCAGCCGAAGGGAAGAGGATGAAGAAGAACGGGGCAGGGGGTGTAGGGGAATTGGGCAGGAAGGGAGGAGGAACAGGAGGGGTAGAGGGATAGGAGAGTAGAAATCAGAGGGGAGAATGGATATTGCGAGGGGATGGGGGGAGGAGAGGACGGAGGAATAGGTGAGGGGAAGTGGCGAATAAACAGGGTGAAGAACAGGAGGAGGTAGATAAAGGGAGAAGGATGATGATGATGATGATGATGATGATGATGATGATGATGATGATGATGATGATGATGATGATGATGATGATGATGCTGATTATGATGATGATGATGATGATGCTGCTGATGATGATGATGATGCTGATGATGATGACGATGATGATGATTATGATGATGATGATGATGAGGAGGAGGAGGAGGAGGAGAGGAGGAGGCGGAGGAGGAGGAGGAGGAGGAGAGGAGAGGTGGGAGGGGGAGGGAGGGGGGGTGGGCAGGGGCAGGAGGGGATGGAAAACAAGAATGACGCGAGGAAAACACAAGGAGGAGAGGAAGAGGTGGTGATGGGGGGGAAAAGGAAGGAGGGCGGGTAGAGATGAGGGGGTTGGGAAAGGCAGGTGAGGAAGGGGGAAGATGATGAAAGGAGGAGACGAAAACAATACCTGCGAGGCGGGGATTTGTCCGTCCGTGGATCGATCTTCCGGGACCTCGGCAGGCGGTGGCATGTTCGGGCCCTGGGGGAGCCAACCATATCTATATCCACCTCCCGCCGAGGTCCCAGGAGATCGATCCCCCAGGCAACGCCATGGGGAGGAGGGTGATTATGATGCAGGTGTGGCTAGGCGCACAACCACGGCGGGGCCGCGCTGAGGCTCCCACGTGCGCGAGCCGTACGATGGTCTCGAAAGACCTGGCGCACACTGGGAAGAGACGGGGGACGAGGAGGAGGAGGATGAGGAGGAGAAGGGATCCGTAGCCATTGTGGCTCAAACCACCAACCGCCAAGAGATCGAGGGGTGTAAATGGCAATTTGCCGACAGGCCACGATAACCTGAGCTCTCTTCATCCCTCACCCATTCCACCTTTAATCTCGACACCTTTTACACTCCGTTTCGTCTACCTCCTGCATGATCCCCCTCAGGTTCGCCAGAGCCATGGCACAGGGGGGCTGCCCGAACCCGTGGCGGCCCTCAAGCACCCGATCCCAAGAAACGACGACGACGACGACGACGACGACGACGACGACGACGACGACGACGACGACGACGACGACGACGACGACGACGACGACGACGACGACGACGTTGGGACCCAGCCCGACGAGGAGCGCGCCGACGGCGCCAGCTCGCCATGGAGGCGGCGCTCAGGCACCGCAGCCGTGCAGCGCTCGCCGTGCGCTCCACAGCGAGGCCACCGACACCAACGACGCCTACGGCGACGCCTCCTCCTCCTCCTCCTCCTCCTCCTCCTCCTCCTCCTCCTCCTCCTCCTCCTCCTCCTCCTCCTCCTCCTCCTCCTCCTCCTCCCTCCATCCATCCCGGCGTGCGCCCACGACCCGTTCCCCCCAAACCCCTTGCCCCACGGCCCCCACGACGGACCCCACGCCCCCCAGCCACGTCCCGAGTGGCCGCATGCATGCCCTGAGTGGGAGCCGGTGGGGGGCATACCCGGGGAAGCGGCCATAGGGGCCGCTGGCCAGGCCAAAGCTGGCGCCGCCTGCCCCGCGGCGGGCTCGGCATCCCGAGTGGCCACATGCCCTGAGAGGGAGCCCGTGGGGGGCATACCCGGGGAAGCGGTCACAGGGACAGCCGAAGCCCCCCCCCCAGAGCCCCCCATCCGACCCAGCACAACGACGGCTCCCACGAAGCACGATCGCAACGGCCTCCCACGACGTCCCTGGCGTACGCCTGCCCCCACCCCCCACGACGACCCCCGCGACGACCCCCTCCGCGGGCCCCACGACGACCCCTACGACGGCCCCCGCGACCCCCCACCCAACGGCCCCCACGACGGCAGCATCCTGAGTGGCCGCATGCCCTCAGAGGGAGCCCGTGGAGGGCATACCCGGGGAAGCGGCCATAGGGGCCGCTGGCCAGGCCAAAGCTGGCGCCGCTCGGCATCCCGAGTGGCCGCATGCCCCGAGAGGGAGCCCGCGGGGGGCATAACTGGGGAAGCGGTCACAGGGACAGCCGAAGCCACCCCCCGGAGCCTCCCACGACAACCCCCGCGCCTGCCCCCCCTCCCCACGACGACCCCCACGACAACCCCCGCGACGGCCCCCACGACGGGTTCCAAATCCCGAGTGGCCGCATGGCCTGAGAAGGAGCCCGCGAAGGGCATACCCGGGGAAGTGGTCATAGGGACTGCCAACGACGCTCCCTAGGACCACCCACCAGACACAGACGACGGCCCCGCGACCTCCCACTCAACCCCAACGCCCCCGCGACCCGCCACGACGACGAACCCCTACGGCGGCCACTGCGCGACGTCTCCTGCGACGGCCCTCCGCGACAGCCCCAGCGACGGCCCTGGCGATGAACCCCGCGACGGCGTCCCACGGCTACACGGGCAGCGCTTCCCTCACAAGCTGCCGGGCGGACGACAGGTCAATCGAACCGACGGCCCCCTGCCCCGCGACCCCGCGGCGGCCCCCACGGCGCCCTCTACCACGGTCTCTAGCGACCTTACGCGGTGGCTTACGCGGGCCGCACGCGCGGTACGCTGCATTGAGGACGAGGGCGCTTGGGCGTGACCTTACGCGGGCAACTTACGCGCGAATGTCGGCGAAGACGAATCTGTTCTTTGGGCGTCCCTGAGATGAGCGAGGGCGGAGATGAGGAGAGCGGCCTGCAGGTGCAGGTTTACATGCCTCCCTGACGGTTGTTCGCGGATGGTCTCAGGAGGCGTCGGGTGTTATATTCCTCGCGAGTGGCCTCGGCCGCACCTGGGACGACGTGCCCTTTTATCCCAGAGCGCTCGACTCTATCCCTGCCCAGGCGGGGCGGCTAGACATTGCGGGGGTGAGAGGAGGCCACCGACCGAGGCGGGTCGGGTGCCCTCGCGCTGACCTGCGTAATTGGCAAGCCCGTCGCCTCCACCGCTCTGGTGTTGGGTCCTTGTTTCTCGGTGTCTGTGGGCATGCGCGGTCAGGGAAGGGAGGTGGAGGGACGGCACACGGCTAGCCTTAGGTCGGGCGCGTCCCCCTACAGGCGGATCTTGGTCGAAAAAGAAAACGTAGTCAAACAATACGACGAAATTGTCAAACATTGGTCCCCAAACCATTCTTTTACTATTTTTGAACTTTCCTCCTGTAGAGGGATAGGCCCGCCTTGAGGACTAACCCATGCCCCCCTCGGGGGTGCTGTTGGGGTAGGTCCGCTGTCTTCTGGCGCTGGGCCCTTGACATTCGGGGGTTGGCGGAGCTGCTTCAGGTCGTCTTTCTTCGGCCTGGGCTGGGGGTGCACCCGTCGGTCGGGAGAAGTGGGTAGACACATGAAGTAAGAAGACGTTGGAAGTAGATTGGGGTTACGCCCGGCTCCTGAAGAGCAGGGAAGATGGAACACCGTTCGACTCTTGAAGTAGGAAGGCGGCTAGAATAGATCGGGATCAGGGGATCCAGAAATACCTACTTCCAACGACCAACGTGTGCACCCCTCGTCGTCGAACAACCGCCTGGGGGCGGCTGGGTGTTCGGACCTTCCCCCTGGGGGAGGACCAGGGGCCAGAACGGCGACGCCCGTAGCCAAGGCGCACCGTTTTCCGAGTAACCCCATGTCGTTCGGCGGTTGTTTCGGCCAGGGTCGGGCGGGGTGTGCGATTCTCTGGGCGTGGCCATTTCTCTGCGGCGAGCCCGGGGGCGAAGTGAGAAGGAGAAGGCCTTCTCAGAAGGCTAGGAAGTGCCCAGGCCTTCTGAGACGCTTTCTAAGCCTTCCCCGAAGACACACAAAAAACTTCTCGGGAGGCGCGAAGGGGCTCTGAGAAGTCCCGCCGCTCTCTGAGAAGGCCTTCTCCTTCTCACTTCCCTCCCTCGATCGCCGCCGAATGTCGTTCGGCTGTGGCTTTGGCCATGGTCGCGCGGGGTGGATGCTCCCTCAAAGATCGAACGATACCGGAAAGTCGTCTTCTGTGCCTTTGCTGATACGTGCGTCGTGGGGAGGTGCGGGAAGGAACGCACGTAGGACATCGAGCTCCTGTCCTTGTGGCGTCGGCACGCTCATGGTGTTGGCTCCGCTGTCCGTGCTGGTATCTCTACACTGCCCGCTGCCGACGCTGGTTTCCCCCGACCGTTCAGGGGCGGCTTCTGCCCGCTGCCGACACTGGTTTCCCCCGACCTTTCAGGGGCGGCTTCGTTGGTGGGTTCGGCCTGCCATGCCTGCCTGGCCGCTGGGTTCCCCCGTCTGGCGGCCACCTCCGCGCCACCTCGCAGCCGGCGCCGAGCTTGCCTTGCCGAGGCCCGTGTGCCTCATCGTCTCTCTCTGCACGGAGAGCGGTCTGCGCTGTCAGTGTTTTCCGGGAACCCGCGACAGCAGAAGCTGGTTCAGAGCCCGATCGCCTCGTAAGTCGGGCGGCGCCGAAGGGGTCGGTCGGTGTGCTCGAATGCAGCGCCACCGCTGGAGCGGGCTCCTTCCTGGCGCTGCCGTGCCGATTTCGTGTTCTTCCATCTGGGTGTTGCAGGGTGATGTCTTCGCTGGGTACTTGCACTGCCTAGGTCTCTCCCCCTACCCCCAGGTTCGGACCTCGTCGGGGCCCTCCCCTCTCCCCCTCTTCCCCTTCCCCTCTCCTTCCCCTCTTGCCTCCCCCTTCCTTCCTCGCTTCGCTTCCTCCTCTCCTGGCCTCCCTCTGCCCCCCTGGGGGGGTCCCGTCCAGGATCGCGCTGGGGGCGGGGCAAAGCTGCTCTCCGACCCCCCCCTTCGGATCCTCAGGATTGACTTTCCGGTCGGCCTGCCTGCATAGGCCAGCGCGCGGATGGCGTGGTGAGGCGTGGAGAGAGGCTTGCTGCCAATGGGAGGGATGGAGGGGGCGGTCAGGAAGCGAAAGGTGGCGAGGAAGGGAAGCAACAATGAGGCGGAGAAGAAGGATGAGGAGGCTGAAGGAGCCATGATGACCAATACTTGGGATTTTTTTGGTTAGATCTACACTCTGGATAAACCTCCTTCACCGGAGCTGACCACAACCACCAAACATAATGAAACAAATAATGCGAATGACGCACCCGTGGAATGGCTTTCCCCCCGTTCGCATCCGGCTGATCAACACGCTGGGTCGTCACGCTCCACGCCCCAACGGTCTCCAAAGGTCCTCGTAGGAGGAAGAGGCCCCCGCAGAGATCTGTGGAGGCCTCCGAAAGTCCCCAAAGACCAACACAAACATGTACGGAACGAAATCCGCAAACCCAGTCGGCGTGTGTGAGAGGCTCTTCGACACGAGGCCAGCCCAACATAAACTGAAGTACGCCCGCCTCCTTTGAATCGTCGTCGTCGTAAGGGAAATCGAATAAATCCGCCGACTCCCGTTTGTCGGGGGTGAAGAGGCGTGTGAAACGTTTGACTGTCCCCCTACCATTTCCCCCTACCCTGGAACCCAAAATCCATTTCAACAGGGGGTGTGGTGGGCCTTCGAGTTCGTCAGCGCGCCCCCTGGGCATCTGGAGCCTCGAAGTGGCTTCCAAGGTACCCAAGATGCCATCTACGCTGGTTCACGCCGCGTTCGAAGACGCCGAAAAATGTCCAACAAACCTCCGAGACTCCCCGGTTTGAAGGGGGTTGTGGGGCCCAACCATACGCTTCGCCTAAGGCAAAGCCCGTATCCAACTCTGTTGTACCGTAGTAGCGATAGTCACAGAAATAAGACAGAAATAGGAGATCGTCGCGGGAGCGACGGGCCATGTCAAGCGAATATGTTTTGGGTCTCAATGGCAAGTAGTGTGCTTCGCAATGAGGCGCACATATAATTGGCGGCCGGCCGCTTGAGCACAATCGGCCGCGCGCAAACGCTCGCTATCTCTCGCCTTTGCCCCAGCCTCCTGTCGAATCGGGGGGGAAGCGTGAATCCGCCGCCAGCTGTACAGCAACACGCAAAATTACACAAGGTAGGCAGCACCAGGCGGGCTCAACAAGGCAGGTTGGCCCGCACGCAATCGCAGGCAAATCACCTTGCATATGGCTACTCCTCAGGCGGCTCAGACGATTCTGTCTGGCCAACTCTGTATAGACTGTGTCGTTCAAGTCATGCTTGAAGGATTGCGTTCCTCCCATGAGTTGTAGGAGCATGTCTCTGTCGATGTTCCCTTTGGTGTGGCCGTCCGCGGTCATATCGCGAGTGTCACACCACTGTACACAATGCGCGATACCTCGCTCCATCATGTCGTATCCAGTTGATGTGTTCCAGAAGTGTGCACCCAGTCGGCTTCTTCAGGTCTTTGCATGACAAGGTCTTGAAGACAGATTCTGCATCGATGGTCAAGGTGACCTTCATGCTCAGGCCGCCCATCTCAAGCATGTCTTTCAACTGAGTGGGTGTCAGCGGCCCTGCGTGGAGTTCGTGCAAAGTAACGATCGTGGGATTGCCGCCCTCCAAGTTATGGGCTGCGGCAAGTGTTTCCGCTGAGCAGCTTGAGCGGACCTGCAAGCCATGAGACTTGCAGTGCGCGTAGACAAGATGGGCGACGGGCTTGCCAGCGTGCGTGTCCACGCCGTAGCAAGCTTGCCCCGTGATGCCATAGCCTTTGGCCTCGACGTCGGCATATCCGTTCAGACGTCGGTAACCCGAGTCGCTGTGCAGGTCGACATCGCCCGTCGGAATCATCGCTTGATAGACGGTCTTCTGAGGGCAGACCTGCAGTTTCCTGGTGATCGAGCTCAGTCGTCGCACTTGCATGTTGGTCGGTTCTTGGACGCGCTGTACAGATGCAACATAGACCATTCACCGCGCTTGTGTGATAAGGGCGTAAGCCAAAACGCCTCTGATGGGGCTGACGAGCATGTTAGCGACAATCTTCGATGCCTCGGCCTCAGCGCCTGCGCCCGTGAGTTCGTGATGTTGGATGGGACGGAGCTGTTTGATATTTTCGTGTTGACCGAGTGTAACGTTACCGTCGCAGTCCGCCGTGTACCTCGCAGCGCAATTTGTATATGTGTGTCTGTTGAGTTTGCATGTGCCAAACGTTTCCTCAACGCACCTGATGTGCTTGTCGATCGTGTCCTCAATGCCGGCCATGTTTATGGCATCGACATGCTCGACTGTAAGAAGGTTGGAGCTTGTCTCGAACTCCTCGTCGTAGGACGTGGGTTTGAGACCGAACCACCCTGTGGTCTTTCTGAGCTTCAGTGAGAGGGCTCTCGGTGCACCCCTGGTGCCAGTGCCTGGTTTAAGGCGCTGTAGGCGGTGTTTCGACTCATCGTGATGCTCAAATCCTGGGAGGGATCTGAGCACTGATGCTGAACCGAGCGGCAATGTGAAGCGCGCTGCGCGTTCCTTCTCACCGGTTGCTTCAGCAAGTTCCTGATAAGTGAGTCCCTGCAGGAAAGCCATGTTGATGTCAAGGGAGAAAATGACCAACTCTTCCCGCGCGCTGCCGTGCTGGCGAGTAGTCGCTGACTCGGCCGCCGCGCCGTTCCTGATAACGTCTCCACATCGAAAGCTTCGAAGTCCATGAAACCCTGCAGTACCTGGCGTAATCAGATGGCGCGTTCAATCTCGCACTTCTCGTTCTTGACGAATTTCCATTTATATATGTATCCCGAAGTCATGATGTTTGACGCTTTTGGCATGTCTGGTATTTTGAAGCACGTGTTGCCCTACCATGTCTTGGGTGCAGTATATAAAGGGCCTTTGATACCTTGACTGGATTCGCATGGATCTGCCTTCGTGAGAAGGTCGTCCTCCATGACGACTGCAGCTCGCGTGGCTGCAGCGGTCGCATGTGCTCGCGCAGTGGTCGCGCGGTCGAAGTCCAGTATTCTGTGTTGTTCTTCGGATAGGACTACCATGCCGTGAAGCAGAGTTCTACATATTGTCCGTGCTCGTCAGAGTTCAATCCATAACTGTCGTCTTCGTCCGTGGAGCACAGTGGGGCGTGATCTGTCTCCGTTGTGTCTATGTTCTGTGGGTTACCCCGCGTGGGCAGGTGCCCCCGCTTTTCTTCAGCTACTGTGACCAGCGCCCTGTTGTCGGTGATCATCTGTGTTGGTGCAATGTACAGGTCGTCTATTGGAGTGTCCGTGTTCCTGCGATGCCACGTCTAGAGGGTGTTGCCTACCGTAGACAGGATCGCGTATGAATGCGTCCCCTCACTAATGGAGAAGCTGATGCCCTTGGTGTCCTGGGACATCATGTTTGCGTGGGCGTCGGCAGGGGCAGGTGCCCCCCGCGCTGCTAGAAACATGCTGCCCTGCAATCGGCTCCATATCCGCGGTCTCCTTGATGAGCACGGGCGTCTCCTCGCGCTGAGGGCTGGCCGTGATGGTAAAAGCTGTCGAACCATCAGCCTCTGTTGCTACCCCGTACTCGTCGACCTTGATCGCAAGGTGCCCTGCTGGTGTCTTCATCGAATCCAACACTCTGGCACCCTCACTAAGGAGGAGCCTGTGCATGTCTGTACCTGGGACGACCATCTTTCCATGTCCCTGGTCAGGGATCAGGATGGCTCGCATGTCCGCCATGCTTCTCAGTTCCAGGATTGCGGGCAGATTCTCGCCAGACCCCCCTGCCACATTGGCTGAACAAGTGTCTAACCTGGCAGTAGCGGTTGTCCCCGCGGAATCGCACATCCATTTTCAAGCGGTTTTGCAATGTGATGGCGGGTTGCAAACGGCGGCGCCATTGCCCGCTCCGGTCGCGTGCAAAATCTTCTGCAGAGCCACCTGCTGGATATCGTGACCATGTTAGCGTGCAACTCGCTCGAATGTCAGCGCAATGTTCAAACCAATGATGTTTATGTTGCTGCCGATGTCCAGCAGTATAGACAGCGTCCCAACAATCGCGGTCCCACTGTTCGCTGCAAAGGCTAACTCATTTCGTTCACCAAATACGCCCAGTACAACGGAAAGCGTTGTGCCGTGCATGCCCTTGCGGCGCCCTTGATCCAGCGCCCGCTGGTCCCTCGTCAAGGTAAAGATGTTCACGTCCCTCCTGGCCTCCTCCTCTGCGATGGGATGCCGTTGCAGAAACCATTCAAAAAGGTACTCATCGCATCGGAAGGGATGCTGCCGCGTAAGCGGCATGTTCTCAAAGGTGTCCTCGTCTGCGCGCGCGGCTATATGACCATCTGTGTTGATCATCAGCACCGTGTGCGGCATGCCACGTTCAGATATGGCACTGGCACCGCTGCGCACGCCCGCGGGGCTCTCGGTTCTGCGCGAGCGTAGCGGGTATCCCCGCGCCCTGCCATATGGCGTGGTGGATCTCCCCGTGCGTCTCAGCCATGCATCATTGGCAGGTAACCCTGCTGGCGTCGTTGCAGCAAGTGTCCCTGCAGTGGCCGCTGGCTCGGCTACCAGCGGCGCCTGCGTGTCTGCAACTGGCGTCGTTGCTGTTGGGTTTGGCCGCGCGTATGGAGGCGCAGCGGGCTGCCCCGCAGATGCAGCAGGTGTCCCTGCAGTAGCTGTAGTGCAGTTCAGCTCTTCGCGAAGGTCTGTGAGTTCATTTGCCCCGCGGAGTATTTCTTCATGTCGATCCGCTGCGTTGTGTTCCCCGGCAAGGGCATCATGCAACTCAGCTGTGATAAGGCCTGCGCCTCTGCAGATGGCACATCGTGCCTCGCTTGGGGCGCCTTTCAGCTGTCGCTCCACGCGTGCGTGTGCTACGCGATCCCAGCGCTGCGCGTGGGAGATATGACCGCGCTGAAGCCTCCACGCTTCGTCTTGGTTTGCAAAGTCTTCGAGGCATACGGCGCACTTTGTGAAATCGCCGTCGTTGGTGGTTGGTGGCGTTGCCGACGGCCTGATGCGCGCCTGCCGCCCAAGTGTGGTCTCTCCCATTTCGTAGCGGCCAGGCGGGACTGCAGGTGCCGCTGGTGGTCCCCGCAGGCATTGATCCCATCGTCAGCGTTGCTTAAAAGCCAATAGCGGATTGCCCCGCAGCTGGAGGAGCAGCGGGTGTCCCCGCACGATTAATCGTGCGGCGTGCCTGCCGCGCCTGATTACGCTGGCGAGCAATTTGTATTGAGAGTTTGGCCTGCTGCGCCTCATGGGTGGCCAATATTTCGGGACGCAGCTCTCCCATCGATGTAGGTACAACCAGCTCTGGACCGCGTGGGTTCACGTCTTGGCCCACGGGGGCTGCCAAGTACCCATAATGGGGAACCTGGCCAGGGACGCCGGCCTCGTATCCGGCTCCCTGCATTAGCTGGGGCCTAAAGAAATCGTATGCTGTCGCCCGTGCGTGCGGGTTTTCGGGTTGGCTATCGACCCGAGGAATCCCCGTCGTCTGCGCATAATACTCAGGAAACATGAGTGAATCCATGTGTTGTGCCACTGGTCTCTCGGCGGCCGTCGGATCATAGGTCAGATGGGTAGAAGTCGCTGGTGTGTATCCATGCCTGTTTGGATGGTTCGGCGATGGATTAGCATCAGGACATGCTCCCAAGGTGGGGCCCACTTGGCGTTGGCAAGATCTATTACGTCCCGCCTCATGTTCTCCATGGCCTCTTGCATCTGCCTATGCACCCACTGCTGCAGTCCCAACAGGCTGTCAGTCCCTGTCGGTCCTCTGGGCAGCCTCCTGGCCCATAATGGTTGCTTGCCGCGTCGGCGCAGTCTGTGATGCAGCGGCGCGTGGAGATGCAGAGGGCGATGTGGCCTGCAAGGCCTGGTAGAGCTGTGGATCCATCCAAATGCTTTGGGGTCTGGCCTGCAAGCTGTTTGTGCTCCCGGCGATCTGTGGAATGCCAAATGGGGTCGCGGCCCTGCTCGTGGGCGCGAATGCAACGGGTTGCCCCGCGGGTTTTGGCATCTGGCGTGCCTGGTTGCGCCGCGGGTCGTTTGCATAGGGCCCGTCATTCGGCGTAACTCCACTGGATGTCATGCCAGACACATCCGCGCTCTGAGCCTGAATCCATTATCCATCCGAGCCGTCTGCGCATGCCCCCGCTTGATACACTTCTTGTATCGTGAATATCGAGGTATGCTGCACCGCCGCCGTAGGTGTCAGCGCGGGGGCGCGCAAGTTCTAGGGGGTGTCCGGCACCGTCCATCCCTTCAGTGTGGTAGGGTCGAATGCGTACTCGTGCCATTCCATCGGTGCCAACTTGAACCTTGGCGGGTGGACCACCCCGCTGAGTGTCAACCTGCAATTCGTTGACCCATGTTTGCCCCAATCGGTCGTCCGTGCGTAGGACAGTGCTATGCTGGATGCCGATCAATTGGACAAGAGAGCTCACCGGGATCCGGCCGTTGACGCCCGAAGTCATGA
The DNA here is from genome assembly GCA_963575745.1 of Prorocentrum cordatum. Taxonomy (NCBI): domain Eukaryota; class Dinophyceae; order Prorocentrales; family Prorocentraceae; genus Prorocentrum; species Prorocentrum cordatum. The sequence continues at coordinate 400,500 of CAUYUJ010015294.1, forward strand.
TGATGTCGTTGGCAGACCGACAGACCGGGGCGTTATCGCGAAACAGATTCTTGAGGCTCACCAAGATCAGACCTTCGGAGTCCACCCGCAAGCCTGACTGGATCCGCCCATCTCCAGGCAGATACGGGCATCCATGAATCATCTGCCAGTTCGAGTGCTTCCTAGGATTGTCTTCACTTCGCCAAGACAGACCGACGTTCAAACTACTCGGTATGTTCGCCCATTTAGTCCAGTGTGTGAAATGGCGGGGTGTTCTGCGTTCATGCAGGTCTGTTACTCGAGAATGCAATGATTCTGTGCATTTGATGCCTGGGCTGCTGTGTCCATTGCCGGGCCGCAGGAAAACACTTCGGGCGGGTTTCCCCGCTGAGTGAGCTTCTTCACCTGGGGCCGGTTGTCTCGCATGCCAGAGTCGTCTACCATCTCGCATAGCGCAAGCACAGCCAGTGCTTGGTATGCCCAGTGCCTACCTCGGATGCACCTCTCGATGGCATCCAGGTGATGATCGTGCCAATCTTCGTGTTTCTTCGGCGGCCAATTCTCCAGCAAGTCTCTGAGGTCCACCCAGACGTCGGACTCGTCGAACGAGGTGACGCTGCCTGTAAACCGATGCGAGACCCTGTCTTTGTGAAATGGCTTGTGCTGAGTGGCTGTGGTGAGCCGCTCCGAGCATTGGCGCTGCTCTTCATCCCATCATTAGCGTTGTATTCTCGTTCGCATTGTAAAGTGCCCTCGGCTGGAATTCGGCCTCATAGGTGTCGCCAAGGGCAGGCTGTGTCCGCGCATGTTGTCGGGCGCGCTGGCGTTCGAGAGCATCTTCATCAGCGTGCGTGGCGGTGCATGCTGTCTTGCAGTGTACCACTCTGTAGCGGCTCGAACCGTCGTCGGCATGGGGCCTGTGTGCTGGGTTGACCATCATCTGTTGAGGAGTGCCCAGGGCCCCCCAGTAGCGCCTGCCTCCTTCGTTTAAGTCAGGGATAGTAACAGGTTGCCCCGCAGATGCAGATGACGGTTCAGCGGGTGCATCCGCGGAGGTCAAAGCTGCAGCTGGTGCCGCGGGCGAGCTTGCGCTCCCAAATGACATCTGGTACTTTTCGGGGAAGCCAGAGAACTGGCATCCGCTAATCTTCGGAGCTGCTCCTGATGCCTCTGATGTAGTCTGGGGCGCCGCGTCATCTTCGTCTGGCTGCGAGGAGCGGCCGCCTCCCAGTGATGGCGCCCAGCCAGCCCCCCCATGGGGCCTGCCAAGCGTGGGGCCACGACAGGCTACAGGTTCCTTCGGCTTGAGCGCGCTGCCGCCCTGGAATGCTGATGTCGCGGCAGCCGCTGCTGGCCCCTTGGAGTGCTGCCTGCGGGCAGGTTTCCCCGCGGGCCTTTGTAATTTATTGCTTCCAGGATCGGCCTCTGCTGAGCCAGTTCTCTTCTTCTGCTTGGGTGGCATTGTAGCTAGTGACCTTGTCTTCGTTGGGCTTGATGGTCGAGGCAAATCATTTTCTTTCTCGTCGAGCTTCTTTTTCTTCGGAAGCTTCGGGGCCCTGAGCGGTGTCTCAGCGGGTGCCCCCGCGCTTGGGGATGTGCCGGGTTCCCCCGCATCCCGGGGTGATGGTCTGTCTTGCGGAGGCTTGGTCCTTCGGCGCGAAGAGTGCCTGCCATGTTTCCACTCTTAGCCCCGCTTTTACAGTCCAACTCCTGTGGTCCATCGCGCAATTTGCGGAGTACCGTGCAGGTTATCAAACCAATCTCTCTACTATTGCACGCAACTGTCGTACCTGGTGCAATGCGCGTGTCCTCCGTTACCTTAGAGAGATGTCTATCGCTGTATTCGTTGGCTCGCTGCTGTCGGCCCCGTAGGTATACTCCGAATCAGCGGCGGGAGCAGCGGGGCCAACTGCTGGAGCAAGGGCAAGATTGCCACCGTTTTCGTCGACCTTGGATTCGCCAACACCTTCGTGAGAGGAAGAAGCGGGTTGCCTCGCAGATGGCGCTGCGGCCTCACTCCCGCGAGATCCTCGATTGAATCGCTTGAGGCGGGGATCTTCGTCGAGGTCCTTCCACTGTTGCTCGGCGAGTTTTGCGTCATTTTCAATGGGCGGCTGGTGATCATCCCTGGTCAAGAATATTTCAGTGGGATTACAGGTCGGGTCTACCCTGCGTCCTAGGCCGTCTCTATGGGACCAGGCCCGCGGAGTCTGCTCAACGTTAGGGCTCCTTGAAGGGCGCACCATCGGACATTCTGGTCCGCGGTCCGCAAAATGCTCGCAGCGGCAGGCCTGTCCACGATGCTCTTGTCGATCCTTAATGGTGGCCCCTCTCGCGTCGCTCTTCTCCGGCGCGGCCGCCGACTTGGTGCCGTGACCTCTGTTGGGGCGGGCGGTTTTGCCACGATCATCCCGCGACGCCTGGTGTAATGACTGCCAGTGGCGGATGGCGTGCTCGGTGTAACCTCGGTCGCGCCATTGCTGCGTGTCTGCTGCTGAAACATATTGGCGAGCAAACCCATGGCCCTCGTGACTGACGAGTCGGCGCGGGCGTGCGCCTTCGGGTTCACCTGGGCGATCGCCGTCCTGAGGCGGGTTTCCCCGCGAGCGTTCCCTTCTGGGTGGAGTTGTTGGGGTCGATCAGGCGTTCGTGGGCGCTGTGCGCCGCTGGGGCGGGCGCGCGAATGCCCGCGCGAGTGGCTCCGCCCGTGATGTCGTGGATGATGGTTCTCAACTTCCCATTCGTCATCGTTATCATCAGTGCGATGCACTCGCCTCCGAACTGGGCGGCTTGTAGACGGGTCGCGCAGCGCGACCGTGAAGTGGGGGCCTTCGTTATGTCCGAGTTCGCGTTGGACGCGCTCGGAGAGGTCACCGGCATCGCGCGGGTTGCCCCGCCGAGGATCGTCATCGCATTGTTCCCCGTGTGCAAGGTCCCCAATGGCCTGCGGCCGGGGCATCAGTTGGAGCGCCTCCTCCGTAGCTGGCGTCGTCGCATCAGAGTCCGCAGTCGCCCTCGCCAATTCGTGATCCGAGTCGGCGGGCGCATCGTAATCCACGGCGAACTCAATCTGCGCAGGTTGCCCCGCGATAGGAATGCCCGACCAGTCCGCCCGGTTGATCCCGTCGCGGCCAACGTGAATCTTCTCGAAGAGCTCATCGGCATATCTCTCGCGGGGCGCGGTGGCCCTCAGATATCTCGCGGCCGCGACGCGGGCAGCGGCAGTGGGGTTGTCTTCGGGTTCGGCGAGAAGCATCTCCCAATCGACATGCTGAATGTCGGAATCGGTTTGGGCCAAATGTATCGTCGGACCCCTGCCTCTCCCATCGCCTTGGGGGCGTTCGCGACGAAAATGTTGCGTGCAATGGCAGATGTCACGTTCCATGGTTTGCCCGTTGACGTCTTTCGGGTTACCCTGGCGGCCCTCTCCTTTGCCTGTGGCGCGCCTGCGGCCTCTACCTGTCCCCAGGAACATTTCTTCGTGCTGTGGTCCCGTGAGGGGGGCCAAGAATGCCAACGTACCTCTGCCATGTAATCTCCGTCGTTTGCCTTTACCCTCACCGCTGCCCTTGCCCATTGACCTGAGCGCCCGTCGGGCCGCGCGTCGTGCCTTGCGAACTGGTTTCTTGATGAAGCGTCTCCATCGGCGTTTGTGTTCCTGGTGCCCCAGGAATAACCGCTGCGCCTGCTGCTCTTCAGTGAGATGCATAGGCGTGTCGTAGTAGTCCAGGGTACCAATCCCCTCATCCGACGAGGTGTCGGTGTCGGCACCCGAGTCAAATTCGGACTCAACGGGTTGCCCCGCGAAGCCTACAAGGGTAGTTAGTGGCTTGGGCAGGGGCCGCCGTTATTGACGGTCCCTGATAGCGAGCCCAGGAGTCTTACGACCCCGTAGGCTGGCCACCCTGTTGGCTCATTAAATTGGTGGCCTCAGTTGGCTGTGGATCGTCCTTCCAGACGCTGTTCGCAGGTTGCCCTGCGTTGATGTCGGTATGGAAGGCTTCGGTACGATGACCGTGGCCAAACATGCCGCCAATGTTGCCAGGGGTTCGCTCAACAATGTGGGCATGAGACCTCGTGCGCTCTAGCAGAGAGTCGATGCGCTGCTGGTCCTTGGCACTTGGTGGTTTAGTGGCTGTAGTAATTGCTGCGCACGCGATGTACCACCACCCAGAGCTCTGAACAACATAACTGTTAGAATCTGGAAATTTGGAATGTTGAAACCTGCGGTCTCGACCTCAAAGCGTGCTATCTCAAAACGGGCTAACGTCTGGTCGATCCGCTCTCCCGCACGGACGCGAAAATCAATGGGGGCCGTTCCCGAGTTCAGTCGGCGTTCCTCCTCTAGATTTTCAAACTTCGTGCTGAGGGGGAACATGATGTAGGTGACGCCATCCATGTGGCGACCACCAGTATTCACGCCAAAGTTAATGACTACGGGGGGTACTCTCATTGCTGTGATCCTTGCGAGCCCTCCCAGACCACGCTGTAGTGCCACGGCCTGTTGGGAGGGGGTCATGGTTCCTGTGGCCACGTTGATCCAGACGTGTGCCTCGCGAGCGAACTTGCGGACAGGTACGTTGCCTGCAGGGCCCCAGTGGGGGCTGGATGTACGTGTGTCGTCTCCGCCACGCTGCATGTGCCAAACAGCACATCTGGTAGCGACCGATAGGAGGCCAAATATGATAACACCAATCCATTGGCTTCGTTGGTCGTGGTCGGATGTTTGCGGCTGTGGGTTATGATGTGACGTCGTCGTCGGCCTGCGTGGGATTAGAGGCTGTTCAGTATCGTATCGCATGTTGCAATCCATCGTGTCTTCAAAAAACTTCCCAGTTGAAGTCGGAGGGTGGGTTTCAGGAGTGTAGTAGCGGAGAGAGGTAGGACTCATGTAAGAAACCTCCGCGTGAACGGAGGTAACACTGCAAATGTCCTGCGGTTGTGCGTACATATGCACATTCCTCCGCGCAAACCCACTGCACCCTGATGTTCAAAACCCCCGAGAAAACTCCAAGACGGCTCAAAGAGGCTACATGGCTGTTTAAGAGAGCCCCAACCGGGCCGCAAGAAAGGCCAAAGAGGGGAAACTGCAGTTGACATTCCCAGACCTCCGCCCCAAGAAAGCACCCGAGACCACCAGCAGAAACCCCCAAACCCAATAGACCCCTGGAGGCCCTCTAGAAACCCAAACGTGGCTCCCGGAGCCCCCCAGACGGTCTCCGAAAGGCCCCTAACCATCTCCGAAAGGCCCCCAAAGATCTCGCCCGTGGACTTCTCTCCTGTTCTGCGAGTCCCGCACCAACTCTCTGACAACGCGCCCCCGGGGCCTCTGGAGCGTCGAATTCTACACTCCGTGGCCTCCCAAATGCCCAAGATGCCAAACCCAGAACACGTAACTCCAACTGATCACTTCCTCCAACCCTTCTTTTATTCAGTCCAAGTATGAGGAGGAACGTGGGAAATAATGTCTCCATCAATCTCGCTCCCGAAGTCGTCCCCCAGACCTATACAGGAACGCAGTATGACCAGGGTTTCCCAACGAATGGCCACAAGGCCCCTTGCAGACCTCTTTAAACATAAAAAGACATACCGAACACATGAGAACATCAACTTGCCCCCTTGGGGGCGCAATGCTGTGAAACATCCCGCTGGCTTCTGAATTATCTTATGTGTTATGGCATTTGTTCTGTGCCTGCTGTCCCCCCAGTCCTGTCTTTTGTGTGGTGTCTACCTGGGGGGGGGGGGGCGCGGGGCCAAAACAACAAACGGCTGGGGAGGGGCGCTTTCAGCCTGCCCCAGGATTCCCGCAGGGACGCCAACATATTGCCAGTCAGGGCCAAGATACCTCCAGGACGGCCCCACGAGCCCCGAACAGGGTTTCATGAACCCAGGACGGCCGAGGATGGCCCCACGATGCCTCAGAAAATGGCAATGGAGGACCCCAGGACGCCCTCGGAAGCGCAAGCAACACTGGGAAAGTACAGAACTTTAACTCAAGGAGGAGGAGGAGGAGGAGGAGGAGGAGGAGGAGGAGGAGGAGGAGGAGGAGGAGGAGCAGGAGGAGGAGGAGGAGGAGGAGGAGGGGGAGGATAGGAGGAGGAGGAGGAGGAGGAGGAGGAGGATTGGTTGCCTTGTGCTTCTTATCACGATCGCTCCAGCGCGGCCCTCAAGAGCCCCCGACGTGGCCCCGAACGGGCTCCGGGTGCCCCTGACAAGCCGCCCCAGCGGCCCAGGATAACCCGACACTTGCCCCAGGATGACCCCCCACGGCCCCGCGAAAGTCCCATGGCGTCAGAGAGCCCAGCGTGCCCCCGAGAGCCCCTCGTACGGCTCTGACGGCCCCACAGCTGCCCGAACGCAGCCACAAGACGAGTCAGCCCTGGGGGGGTGGGGGCGGCAGCAGAGGGATCAGCCCTTCCGGTGCGTTGGCTTCCATTCCGATCCTCCTCCCAATCTGGGGGGGGCGCCCATCCTCGGACGATGGGGGGCCCCGACAACACACCGTGCCCCTGTCTGCATCACCGAGCTTCCAGGTGGCTTCTGACAGCTCTCGTGTTCGGGGAGGTGCAGCTTCTGCTGCTCTGCGCTGCAGCAGCCTGAAACGCCCGCACGACTTCGAGGAGCTGGATAAAAGGGCAAGGGGCACACCAGCGGTGCCCCAGCGGCTGCAGCGCTTCTTCGGGAGGGAGGCCCTACTTGAGCCTGTGGGGCCCCTCGCGTTGAGCTTCGGGGACGCCCGAGCGGAGCTCGCCTGCCAGCCGAGGCCGCCAGGGGAGGGAGCGGCTCTGGCGCCCCGCGCCCTGCCCTCCCCTCCGACCTGCACACCAGCTGCGCCTTCGTGCCTCGGGGGCCGTCTCTCGCTCGCCGGGGACGGGGCGCAAGCGGTGGGTCTGGTGGCGACTGGCAACGTTGTCGTCTTCATCCTCGTCGTCATAGTTGCCGTCGTCATCACCGTCACCGTCACCACCATCGTCGTCGTCGTCGTCGTCGTCGTCGTCGTCGTCGTCACTATGACACCCCACCATGACAATTAACACCAACATCATCGCCGGGGCAATCATCATCATAATCATCATCACCACCATCATCATCATCACCATCACCATCACCATCATTGTCATAATCGTCATAGTTAGCACTTAGCACTATCATCATAGTTAACATCACCATCATCATCACTATCATCACTATCATCATCACAATACTCGACGTTAACGCCACCGTCCTCGTAACCATGATGATCTTACCGCAACATCATCGCCCTGATCATCATCACTGTACCTGTCATCATCGGAATCTTTGTCATGGCACTGGTCACCTGAATCACCATGACCATCAACATCCGCGTCGTCATAATCGGCATCGTCATAAACATCACTATCATCCTCATCATCATCCTCCTGCTCACAGTCGTCGTCGTCGTCGTCGTCGTCGTCGTTGTCGTCGTCACCGTCACCACCATCATCGCCAACCCACCATCATCATTAGCATCGTCGTCATCATCATCATCATCATTCCCACCATAACCATAACCACCACCGCCATCATCATGGTCATCGTAACAATCACCACCACCACCATCACCATCACCATCAACGTCATCATCACTACGATCATCATAATCATCATCACCACTACCATCACCATCACCATCACCATCAGCATCAGCATCAATATCAACAGCATCATGATCAACAACGACAACAACACCAACGTCATCTTCATCGGCATCGTCATCACCACCACCATCATCTATATCAACATCAACATCAACATCATCATCATCATCATCATCAGCATCAGCATCAGCATCAGCATCATCATCATCATCAGCATCATCATCATCATCGTCATCATCGTCATCATCGTCATCATCGCTTTAAGCCGAGGATCTTGGCCCAAAGCAGCCAGGCAGGAGAAGGGGGCCAATGCTGTTTCGCTGGTGCTACGCTCGATCGCCAAAGCCAAGCAACCTCCCCGACGCGCTCGAGTCTAAAGGGCGGCCAAGCGCGTGCTGACATGGTCTGCTCCAGTCGCAGTGCCGTCTCGCGCGCCGCCGAGGGAGGAGAAGGAGCTGCGGAGTCAGGTCCTTTGGCTGCTGCTGACCCTGTTCTGCAAGTAGAGGCTGTAGCAGGCTCGCCAGGTGAGGGAGAGGCGCCTGTCAGTGTCTCGCAGGTCGTTCAGAGCAAGAGGGGCCGCCTTGGCCCAGGAGAGGGACGACCTCAGCCCGAGCGCCGAGACACAGCTCGTCGCCGAGAGGACTGCCTGCTGAGGGGAGTCGTTCACGGAGGGATTGAGACGCAACAGCCGCGTAGCCAAGACCAACAAGCGAGGGCTGTTGCACCCGCTGGTCCGCGCGCTGCCACCTCGTGGGGTAGCCCAGGGAAGCCAGCCCCTGTCGGGCTCGGCTCCCCAGGGCTCTGGCGCTCCTGCCAGTCTCCGAGGTGAGGGGCCAGCTGCCGCTGCGGTCGATGCTGGAGGCCCTCCTGTCGCTCCTCACACCGCCTCCTCCTTCTCCTCTTCCTCCTCCTCCTCCTCCTCCTCCTCCTCCTCCTCCTCCTCCTCCTCCTCGTCGTCACGGCTGATTTCTCTGTACTGGGGCAGAAGGCTGGGCACCCTTGAACCTGCCCCAAGGCGCCGAGTTGGCAGCTCGGAGGCAGCTATCCTCTGCCGACAAGGCCCGCCTCTTGCCCGACGCTGCAGGCAGCGGCGCGCTGCCCCGAGTGGAGACGACTCCCCGTGCGGCGGAGAACGGTGAGATTGCTGCTGAGAGGATTCCTGACGGTGAGGGGCTAGGGCGACGAGATCTATACATATCCACTGCTCCTGGCCAGGCCCATCCTGGGCCCAGGAGCTGTGTATATGCCTCCCTGGCCAGGCCAGGAGGGCGTATACACCGCTCCTGGGCCCAGGATTGGCCTGGCCAGGAACAGTGGATATGCATAGATCTCGTCGCCCTAAGGGGGAGGTGCCTGAATGCAGGAGGCAGGAGGCAGCAGGTCGATGCAGCGTCGAGAAGCAGAGTGAGGGACGGTCCAATACGTGATGCTGGACACGTATCTGCCCAAATGGCCAGAGATGTGCGCCCCTCTGGACTGGGGACAACTTCTTCACCGAAAGCCTATGCATGGACGGACGGTGGGGGCTGCGGGTCGATCCGTGAGGGAGACCGGCTTAACCTCGTGCGAACCGCTGATCCCAAAGCGGCTCTCGCCGACACCCCTGCCGCCACGGAACATGAGGCAGCAGGAGTTAGAACGCAGGTCCCAGCCTCCAGGTGCACCCAAGGGGTAACCAGCGCGAGGGGCTGGGCTCAGTCGCCGAATGTTTTGCTAGGCCCTGCCCCCAGGAGCACCCGAGAGGTAAACAGCGCGTGGAGCAGGGCACGGTCGACGAGTGCCAAGGACCCTGTGTCAGTTGACAGTTGCCACGTTGCCCAGCAGCTTGGTGTGGAAGAGGATCTTCCCGCTCGGCATGTTCGTGATGATGGTGGTGATGTGTCTGCGGTGAGAGAGTCTCGTGTGCAAGTTCAGGGGTCGTCTCCTCCCGTTGCCGCTTCTTGTCGCAGCTCCCGAGTGGAGACGAGTCCTCGGGCAGCAGTGGGCAGCGAGGACGCTGCTGAGAGGATTCCTGACGGTGAGGGGGAGGTGCCTGAATGCTCCCTGCAAGCCGCCCAGAGGGGGGCTGGCCGCAAGGTGGACAGGGGAGGGACGGCCACCTCCTGCGCGTCGAGCTCGTCACCAGCAGGCGGTCTTGCAGCCGATTGCGTCAGGCAGCGTGGCGCAGGTCAGCAAGCGAGGGCAGTGGCACCCGCTGACCTGGGAGCTGCCAAGTTGAGGAGCAGTCCAGGGGAGCCAGTCCCGTCGGGAGCGGCTCCCCAAGACACATACACGCGTCCTGACAGGTGCTGAGAAATTGTGGGAGCGCAGTCGAGGCAGCCAGCCGTCGTCGCATGCTTGGCGAGCTGGATGACCTTGCCCGCCAGCGTGACCTGCCTGGTGGACCCTCCAATGCCGGGACAGAAGGCTGGGCAACCTTTGACCTGCCCTCCGGCGCTGAGGAGCTCGAGACCAAGCAGGCGGCGAATTCTTGCCGGAATGGCCCGCTCATCGGGCCGCTGCAGTGTGATGGTGGTGTGACTTCTACAAGAGGCAGTGGCCCGCTCCCTGGCGCGCCTCAGCCGAAGGAGTTGACCTTCGACGAGAAGGTCCGGATGCTGCTCGCCGCCGCTGGCGGCCGCGCCCGAACCCGAGTAGACAGCACTCCCCGGGCGGCGAGCGCGGGCGGCAGCACCTCAGCCCGAGTGGAGAGCACTCCTCGGGCGGCGAGCGCGGGCGGCAGCACCTCAGCCCGAGCGGAGAGCACTCCTCGGGCGGCGAGCGCGGGCGGCAGCACCTCAGCCCGAGTGGAGAGCACTCCTCGGGCGGCGGGCGCGGGCGGCAGCACCTCAGCCCGAGTGGAGAGCACTCCTCGGGCGGCGGGCGGGACCAGCGACGCGTCCCCCGCCGGAGGCCGAAGGCCTTCCCGCGCCTGAGCGCGGGGGTGGGGCGCGTCGGCCCGACCGCCGCGCTTCCGCTTCGCGCTCGTCTTATCTCATCGTCGCTGTCTGGCGGGGCGGGCTTTTGGGGTGGGGCTCAAGCTCGGCTGGCGATGGCGCTCGGACACTCAAGCCGTCTGGCACTATCTCAAGGCCAAGTTCGGAGGGTGTAGCGTCCCAGCGCTGAGGATTGCGAGCAAATCCGCCGACCCTGTCGGCGTGTGGAAGACGCTATTCTGCTTGCCTCGACGTCGTCGTCGTCGCCGTCGTCGCGTTTGACCCTCCTTTCCCTGGGCTCGTCGCCACTCCCCCCCTTCCACTCTCTTCGGACCCTGCTTGGAGGAGTCCCGCATGACTGCATTGAGTTTGACAGACGAGCAGCTACCTTGGACTACCCCAGGCTGGTCTACCCACCCGACCCGCTCATGAAAATTCCTACGCTCACTCTACCGAAAACCCGCCTCCCACCTGCCCAGCCCGCTCTTTCGGGTCCGCCTGCTATGATTCGCCCAATAGGAGCGCCCTCCCGACCCGCCCGTCAACATCAGCTCGCCGCACACGCTCAGCAAATTCTGCCGCGGGACCCGCCCGTCGCCCGTCAAGGTCCGCCCGTTCGCTTGCTAGAAAAACCGCCCGCCCGCTTGAATGCTGCGTCCGCTCGACCCGCCGTGTAGTGTCTGACAGCCCCAACCGTCTGTCAGGATCCGCCCGCCCGATCCGCCCGTCCAATCCATGATCCTGCCATGCTCCGTGAGCCAACTGCCCTCCATCCTCTGATTCTCTCATCCCGCCTCCTCCTCCTCCACCACTTTCATCCTCTCTGGTTCCTTCACTCCTCACTCCTCACCCGTTTCTCCTTCCTCCTCCTCGTCTTCGTGTCGATTCGCACCTTCTCCCTCCCCCCCTGCCCTGCCCCTCCTCCTCCTTCTCCTCCTCCCTCTCCTCCTCCTCCCCCTCACCCATGACCGACTCACTCAATCATTCCTTCCTCCTCCCCGTCCTCGCCCTCTTAATCCTCCTCTCCTTTTTCCCCCACTCGTTGTCATCGTCATCATCGTCGTCATCGTCATCGTCATCATCATCATCATCATCATCATCACCATCACGACCGCCACCACCACCATCATCATCATCCTCATCATCATCATCATCATCGTCATCATCATCATCACTATCATCATCATCAGCACCATCACCATCACCATCATCACCATCATCACCATCATCATCATCGTCGTCATTCGTCATCATCATCGTCATCGTCGTCATCATCATCTTCGTCGTCGTCATCATCATTGTCATCCTCCTCCTCATCATAATCACCAGCAGCACCACCAGCGTCATTATCATCCCCACCACCATCATCACCATCACCATCACCATCACCATCACCATCATCATCATCATCATCATCATCATCATCATCATCATCGTCATCGTCATGCTCATCATCGTAACCATCGTCAGCATCATCACCGTCGTCAC